>JAHBCN010002237.1:0-95718 GCA_019359885.1 Listronotus oregonensis
GCCCCACTAAAAATTGATCAAAAATAGACAAAAAACAAATTAAAAAATGCCAGTTTTCAACATCAAAAGTTTTATTTTTCACCGGGTTTTAAAATTAAAAGCATTAAAAATTCCCCCAAACAGCTAAATACTAATAGAAAAAAAAAACCCAAAATTTTAACCATCATTCAATTACATTAAAAAAAAAATCATAGCAAGATTAAAAAATTCAAGTCACATTCAAGAACAGGGAACATAACCAAATCAGCAGTACAAAACACATTTTGCAAGTAAGCATTAAATCCAGTTGGAAAAACCTTTTAAAAAGCTGAGTCTACAGGCTAAGAATACTGACTAAAATAAGACACCCAAAATCTCTACATTTTCCCCTAATAACTACCCTATAAAAAACCAAGGTAAAAATCCGAATGCCCCCTATCTCGCCAACAAATTTAAACCCACTACACAACCCAGCTCATAACAGCCTCTGTAAAGAAAAACCAAAAGAGAACATAAAAATATCCTTTAAACTCTTTAGAAGGTTAAGTAAATAAAATGGACATTTGATCTTTACTAGTTTTACTTTATTGTATTTTTTGCTGTAATTTGTGTTGTTTTTTTTTCAATTTTTTTTTATAATAATATAAAACACAAATTGTAAATCTTACATTTAAATCCCTTGGTCAATGGCCTTTGGGTGATACCAATAAATCCTTAAAAATAAATAAATAAATAAATAATACTCCTTATTGAGCATAACTCATCAATAAATATATAACAATTTAATAAATAAAAGTTTTAAAAAAAACATACATTTTATTGTTATGTATCCAAGTCTATTTGGGACATAATGTAAGTACTATGTTCCCCCCCCATTGAAAACAGCCTTTGGTAAATTTGTAAACCTCGTCATTATTTAACTGTTCCAAATATGTATGAGCCAAAAAAAATATTTCATCAATGATCAGGTAACGGGTTTTGACAATTTTTTTTTTATGAATTAATTTTCCCAATTCTACCAACACACCATAATATTGGTTATCTTAAAACTTTTAAAAACATCAATAGCTAATGACTTTAGGTTAATTTTTTAGAATGACACCATACAAGTATGAACAGTACCCATCTAATTTATTTTCATAAAAAATTTTTAATTCCGGCACAAAGCTTTCAAACATCATTTTATGGGTCTGGGGGACGTTGGTATCAGTCTTTTTCTAATTTTTTTTCTTTTCTGTAATAAATACCTAGCATAAAAATGCAGAAATTGTGATTTTGGTGTAATACAGTCTTTCACAAAATGAGCACATCTAAAAACCTCTTTAAGATTAAAATATGATTTAGCAAGTAAAAAAGTGTATATTCTTCACCAGAATCCTCTTGGGGGTATTGGGTTTTTTGGGAAAAACTGTAAAAGGTTAAAATGAAAAAATTTGGGTTTAGCCCCAAACCTTTTTTTTTTTTGAAAAGACCTCTTTCTGAGCACTGATAAATTCCTTTTATGACATCTTGCTTCATTATTCTTAAATCTAACTTTATGTCAGGTACATCCTTTTTTAAAATTTCGAAAACCCTTAAACCTTTAAAAAAAATTTAAAGGCGCCTCCGTTTTTTTTTTTCTTTCAAAAATTTAGGTTATGTCACAGTCACAGACATAAAAAAAAAAATTTTGCGGGGAACCCCCACGTAACATAGGGTTTTTTTCAATTAGCCCCAAAAACCCCCATTTCCCGCACAATGCTCAACATTGAAGTTTTCCCCGCACCCCCTGCCTCGGGGGCCTCCAAAAAACGGTTTTGGCTGTTTCAATTAAAGGGGTTTCTAATGCGGCATTATGGCATTAATGCGCTTTTTTTTCTGTAGTTAAAAACACCTATATCGTATCATAGCATAATAACGGGCAGCACGATCTCTCCCCGGGGGCGGTTGTATTTTTAAAAAACAAAACACAGAAAACGCACACGAAACGATTTTAAAAATTAAATAAAGGAGACATCATATCTCAACCCCAAAAAGTAACTGGACATGCGCGGAAAAATGACCCCCTTTTCCCCCCCAAATTTTTTTTTTTAGTTATGCTGTGATACTGATATGTTAAGGGTTATCTCGCAAAAAAATTTTTTAACATAGGGATAACTCCAAAATTTTGGAAACTTAACAAGGGTGCTCCCCGTCCGGAATATAGGTTATGTTTGGACGTCATCCGTTTGCCCATTTTGCCCAGAAAGTAGGTTTATTTTATTAATGTTTGATAAATATTCAACTTTTAAAAACTATTTTGGATATGAACTTTTTTATTAGAACTGTAATGTATAACATTTTTAAAAAAAAATTTAAATTTATACCACTTGTAAACCCCAAAAAAACGGCAAAAAAGGGTAACGTTTTTAAAAAACCCAATTGACATTTAAATTGCTGTTTTGGGCTTAAATGGGATCGAGCCCCTTTTTTTAAATTTATTACCCTTGGGGATAGCTACCAACGAGGTTACAAAAGTTTTTTTAAACCTCGTTGATAGCTACTACTTACTAAGATATTTTTATCGTTCACGGGAGCTTACGATCAAGGGTAATAAACCTAACAAGGAGTGCTCGATCCCATTTAAGCCCATTAAACCAATTTAAATGTCAATTCGTTTTTTTGGGGCGTAATCTGTTTGCCTGTTTGTTTTGTTTACAAGTAATATAAAGTCTTAATTTTAAAAAATATTAACATTACAGTTCTAATGTAAGTACGTATGCAAAATATTTTTTAAAAAAGTTAATATTTAACAAAAATTAATAAAATAAATCAGCCTTCTGGGCAAAAGGTGACGTCAAACATAACCTATATCTGCGGACAAATAGTAAAAATCGAGCACTCCTTGTTAAGTTTACTACCCTTGGCTTACGATTTCTTACTTCGATCCTTCGAGTATAAACTTTCTAGAGACAGCCTTGCTACTGGGTCGTGCAAACAAATGTGCGGAAAAATAAGAAGAATAGCAGTATAATCTTTCTCTGTTGCTCTATGTGCTAAATTGGACGGCGGAAAAAGGTTATGTACCTCTCGTGAATTTAAAATCAACAGTTCGGCCTCTCCGTATTAAAAGTTAGCAAGAGGCATAGCAACCCTTCTGTACTGTTTAGACCCTTTAACCATATACCTGCTAGAGGCAGTTCTGCTGCTAAGCAGTGCTTTCAAGCGTGCGAAAGAGAAAAAAATTGCTCACTAACCTTTCTTTCGCTTCAACCTGCTGTTTGGTCGGTGGGAGGGGTATGATAATAAGAAAACACTACCAAATAACACATAGGCATAATTACAGTGCCTAATACGCAAAAAACCTGTCCCAAAATCTAAATTAATATGGGTTTGAACTAGTGCAATCTAAGAAATACCCTTAGGTAGGGGCTTCAAATATTGTAGACATGTCTTAAGGTTTTATTTTTTCCCCTAGTTAATTTAAGAAGATAAAATTCCACAGCCTTGGGTAAAAACTACCCTTTTGGATTATTCCACCGGGTAAAAAAGTAAGCTATGTTATAACAACGCCATCTGATAGGAGTATGCAAAATTTAAACCCAAAATACTAAAAACAAAAGCCTAAATTTTACCTAATTAATTCCTAAGTCTATAAAAACTACAAAAACTAGTTCTTTAATATCTGTCAGGGTCGTATCTATGCGGTGGCGAGATGGGCGCCCGCCAAGAGCGCAGCTACCTGGGGGACGCACAATCGACCATGAAAAAAAAATTTTTTCATCAGTTGTCATATTAATATTTTGTATTGACAAAATTAATTAAATAAATAAATTACAACAGAACAATTTTCTAGCTTTTTAGATTTATAGCAAATTTTTAACTTAGATACTTAATTTAATTATTTTTAATATATTAAGACTGAAAATATGTATGAATTAATAATAAAATATCACTTTATCCAGATACCTATAGCGAGAATATAACCCCTTAATATTTTTTTTATATTTAAGCTGCAGATAAATTGGTATTTTATAAATTGGGGGCAGCTCTAGTTCCAAACTTATAATGTATTTTTCTAGTAGTTTCTGTAAAAATCAATGCATCATTCGTTTAGCTAATATTATATGTTTTAAATTCGACTCTCACCACTGGGATCTCAGAAACGGTAAGAGATACGAGAAAGTTAAAATTGGGACAAAGTTGCCTATAGGGAAGCCCAATAATACACTGTTAAAAAATTGAAGTTAACTCTTGTACTTTTGGAAATTTGGCGAAATAACTAAAATGTTCGATTTTCCGAGCTTATTTTAAAAGGTAGAAAAAATCTAAAAATAAATTCTTACCGGAACTTTTTGCGCTTTATGTATTGGTGAAGTCAAAACTTTTTTACGACGTTTCGTTTTCGTCGAATTTGAAACACCCTGTATATTTTAAAATCTTTTTCTACATGTTTTATAGCAAAGATTTTAAATAGTTTATGTAATACAAGTTTTTGGTTAAATATTTTGTTGCATTTTATTTAATTTATTAAAGTGTTAATGTTACATTTTAGTAGGCCTGCTAAGCACAGTATTTTTGTAATTATTATTTTATTGTTGAAAAAATTTATTCTACGTTTAATAATCCTCAAACAAGGATGTATAGTTAATTTATATTCCACTTCTTTGAGCCAAACACAAACAGTTGTTTTATGTATATCGTGTCTATTTTAAATAGTAGGCTAAATTTCCATATAAACAAAATATAGAATTGGACACAAATTCCACCACAAAATTGGTATTTTAAAGAAACGAAATCCTTGGATCAAAAAACTTTAGATCTACAACTTTGCACTTAAATTTTGTAAAAAAACCTCCGATCTCCCCGTTATCGTTGAAGGGTATTCCATAATCCTCAAATCCCCCGGTGTGTGGAGGGGGCGCAAATGTTAAGCCCTGCCAAGGGCGTGGCCTTACCTAGATACGGCACTGATCTGTGTCATCTGTTATATGCTCTAAAAATGATCTGACAAATAAAATCAGTAGCAGCCCTTAGAGAACAGCTTCCATAAAACCATTACTACATTAGTTCCGTATATATTTATTTATATGTAGAATTAATATGTATATAATGATCCCCGTTTTGTTAAACTCCTTCGATTTACATTTATTTTAGTAACACGAATCGCACTAATCTTGACCACTATATACATTAAATATAAAAACAAAATACGTATGGCCGGTTGCACCAACAATGTTAAGGAACCCTTAGAATCACATTGCTTGTTTAGCGATTTTAAGGATATCCTTGTGGTAAAAGTTCCTTAAAATTGTTGGTGCAATTCAAAATATTTTTTTATCATGTAGATATTATATCATTACATAGATATAGATTTATATATACAATGCGGGAAAAATTTCCGGCCTAAATATTTCTAAGCAAAACTGCCTTCAATTCCTTAAAACTGCTTGAAATATAAACCAGTTGATACAATTACATGGATATCTGACATCAACACTGACAATAACTTCAGACGGAGGAAAGAGAGGATGCGGAATCTAGTCAGCCGGAGTGTGCACAGTCAGCAATTAGCCGTGGCGCATGACACGAAGCTAGGAAAGTAGTTATGAATGTAATAGTATGAACAAAAAGTGTATTTGGTTTTTTCAGCGGGTAGTGAGATTTTGTGTGGTGGATCTTTACATTTTTAAGTGGGTTCTTTAGAGCAACCTAAATACCAGGGCCGTATTTAACATCCCACCCCTGGACATTAAAAAAAAATGCCACCCTATCACCGAAATTTTGCATAAAATTATAGTTTTAACATACAATTTTTAAAAGTAAAACTTCTTTATCGACGTATGGGAGAAATTTTATACTGTTAAAAAGACGTCACATTTTGGGGGGATTAATAATTTTTTTCAGATTTTTCCCCCTTCCTCCCTGGTGATTGTGTGAGGATTAGACTAACCACCCCCTACCCGAAATCCTTTTTTTAGTAAAAAATTCTTGTCCTTTTGTTGGCAAGTAAATTGTTGTAACAGAACGGTTTGAAAAAGACGTTAACCACATGTTTCTTTATTTAAATTAAATTCTTATTTTAAGATTTTTAAAATATTAATACAATTATAATATTAAGGTAAAATATAATAAATCAACAAATTTTGGTTTGAAATTTTTGGATTTTTGGGTTCAAATTTTGTTTTACAAAGGTAAAATAATTGAAGAATAAGAATTAATTAATAATTGGCTCAAAAATTTTTTCTTTTCAATCTCAAAGGTATTTATATATATATATATATATATATATATATATATATATATATATATATATATATATATATATATATATATATATATATATATATATATATATATATATATATATATATATATATATATATATATATATATATATATATATATATATATATAAAACTAAACAAGGAACTGCAAACATAGGACGATCCTGGACGATTTTGGATGTACCTATAAACGCCGCACGCATTGCTTATCGATCAATAATCTTCCAGCAAACAATTTACACGACGCGCGTTGGCCGGTCAAGCGATCAATTCAATACGTTTATTTCAAATAATTCTTTACTATCGAACGCGCGACAGCTATGTTGTCTGTGTCGATTATTTGCGAAAAAAAGTTTTTAATAAAATAATAATTATGAATAATTGATGTTTACGAACTGGAAAAGAAAATTAAAATTATTGAATGGAATCACCTGGAAATTCTGTTAGGGGATTGGGTTTTTTATTGTTTATTTCCAGCAGGCCGACTCCCCGATTTCCACTATTTACCGAGTCATTAAAAACTTGGTTGTTTAATTCCAAGAAAACATAAACATGATGGTGCCCCAAAAGAAAACAACAAAAGGGAAATAAAGGAAATTATGGTAGTGGCAAGTGTTATTTAAAATCCTACAATTTCCATTAATACAATTGCAGAACAGGTTAATTTGAGCAGAAGATCAGTTGGAAGTGAGAAATGGATACCGATCCTACAAAGTAAGAAAAACCCATGAAATTTTCCGGACGAATGCAATTTTGTGAAACTGTAATGGAAATGAAAAGTAACAATGAAAATTTCATAAGAAACATTGTTTTTACTGATGAATCGACATTTTCACTTCATCGTCTCACCCAACGATTTTTTTCTCTGGGGTCAGGTAAAATCACAAATTTATGGTTTCCAGAAGAATATGGCTAATAATCTACAAAATTGCAATTACAAATTCAGAATTTTTTAGGATTATTACCCTTAACATTCTAGAAAATGTCAGAAGGCGTTTTTATGACAATCTTGGTTAATGTTTGGCTCAAGAAAGGGGGTTTATTTGAGCATCTTTGATAACGAAAGAGTTTTTATTTTTTATTCCATGAATGCACTTAATTTATTTTTTAAGAAATATCTTTCGTTCCATTATTTATTTGAAAAAATTCTTTTTTATTTTATTAGGCTGTTTGGTTCTTAAGACCGTAGCAAACGTTGGGTTTGTAAGCAACTAATTTTAAATTTATGGCTGATAAAATCCGATCGAAGTCGGTTGACGCTAGCAGTCCTGCCTGCCTATAAACACTGCATCCTCTTACTGAAAATAAAAACCAGTACACAACTAAACTGGCAGATAATTCTTCAATTTATAACCCCTCCCCACCAATCCCAACCAAAATAAGCCCCTGAGAAAAGGACGGTGAAATGCAAGTCACAAAATTATTATTGGTATTTTAGAATTAAATCAAAATCGTCCGGGGGGCCTCCTATGTTCCATCGGTGCCTTTACTTATATATATATATATATATATATATATATATATATATATATATATATATATATATATATATTATATATATATATATATATATATATATATATATATATATATATATATATATATATATATATTATATATATATTATATATATATATATATATATATATATATATATATATATATATATATATATATATATATATATATATATATATAAATATATATATATATATATATATATATATATATATATATAAATATTATATATATATATATATATATATATATATATATATATATATATATATATATATATATATATATATAAAATAAAAAATAACTGGTTAAAAGAACCAAAAAGGATCAATTGAATCTATTATTAAAAAAATAGTTCTGTATACACCTTATAAATAATCTTAGAAAATGTAAATCTTTAAAATAATATTTTTAAGCTACAATAAAAATAATCGATATTTAAAAGGATCGTAAAAAACATTATTGGAAAATATAATTTTATTTTGAGTTAACCTAAGTTTGTGTACAGATTTTTTTAAAATAAATTACAATAATTATGGTCATAACTACTAGTAGTTAGGTACTAATACTAAACAACTAAAATTAAAAAAAAGATAAATATGTATAATTTAATATTTCGTGTTTTTTGCA
The DNA here is from genome assembly GCA_019359885.1 of Listronotus oregonensis. Taxonomy (NCBI): domain Eukaryota; kingdom Metazoa; phylum Arthropoda; class Insecta; order Coleoptera; family Curculionidae; genus Listronotus; species Listronotus oregonensis. The sequence continues at coordinate 8,373 of JAHBCN010002237.1, forward strand.
TAGACCTAATGTAATTAAAACAAAAAAAAACGGATGATAAAAGATGTAAAACCTTTACAGTTCGGTCCTGTTAAAAACGGCAGCAACATTAAACACAATACTTATATATTAACTCTTATCACAATTGTTTTATACTTTTAAATTAAAATAATTCACCTTCACAAAAAACCGGCTAGAACAAGCTGGCACAATTTTAGAGTCATCTTCCTCGCAAACCGCTTCTTTAATTTTGTTAATCTTTTTTTTTAATTGTAAATTTTGTCTTTTGTAACGATGTTATGTCAAAATTTTTTATGCAGAAATAATTTACGGCAAATACGGGGTGTAACAATCAGACGAATTTCTTCGCCGGCGTTCGTTTTAAAACAATGTATCTCTAATAGACAGAGATAACGCCTTGATACAGTGTGATTACAGTGGACAACTGCTGTTGCTGCTGCTCCCACAGAGTATAAAAAATTTCGGGAAAGAAAATTCGTCTCTTTGTTGCACCTCGTATAAGGTGTAATTAAATTTAGAATAAAATTTTTTGACATAGCACCATTAATGAGAGTACGCGATGAAGTCAAAAATTGCGGCCAGTTTGTAGTAGCCGGTTTTTTATGGGGGTGAGTAAATTATTTTATTTTTAAATTATTATATTACTGAAGTTTTTAATTTGATGCCATTTTTAAACAATCTAAGTTTTCCAATTAATTGCCACAGAAGTCATTTGGTATATATAAATCTATAGGAATAAAGATTTTTGAAAATACATAGTGTTGTTCAAACCCAAAAAATGTGGTTTTACATAAGAAGAATATTTTTTTTCATCTTAATATTAAACTTCTTTATATAGCATCAGTAATACTAAAGTTTACACACACGACGAATTTTGAGGAGGTCTTTGTGGTGACTTGGCCTTTTGTTCAATATATCTATTAGTTAGGATAGCTCAACGCCCCCACTAAAAATCACTTCATGTGTCTTTTACTCTTAAATATGATTTAAAAACACTCTTTTTCGCATAGTAATACTATAAGCTATTAATACCAATGCTATCTTACATTTTTAAAAACTTAATTAATAAAAAAAAACAAATACTAATAAAAATAACAAACAGCTAAAAACTTAAATTAATAAAAAGTAAATACTTATACAAATACATTTAAGTAATATTAAGTACTGTCCAATATATGATTTGGTTGTAAGTGGTTAGCTTAGCGTTATACACAGCAAACGGAAGCTTTTTGGTATAAAATTTAAAGCCTTTAAAGTATATACGTGAAGTCCTTAAGAGCAGAATAAAGTAACACATTATCTACCAATTTAAAAAAATTATTTTTTAGTTAGATTCACTGGCAAATAAAGTACGCCTTTGAACAAATATTTTACATACAGTTTACGTATTTTAGATCATTAGTGGGCACAATCTAATAAAATGCTATTGTATTTTTGTAATTAAATGAATTATCTTACCAGAACTAGAATTGCAGTAGCTAAATTTTGCGCTTACACATATAATTTGCTAGTACCTTTAAAAACAGTAATTGTGTAGTTATTCTGAAACATATTTTAGGCGATTTAAAATAATAATGGCACTTAAGAAATCTAAAATCACATAATTTAGATGTCATATAATAATAAAAGGCTTTGGTTATAGGGCTGTAAAATTTAAAAAAAAAATAAATATTAGATAATTAAAAAGATAATAAATAGGAGTCAAGCACATAAATACTACGAAAAAAAAACACAATTAAAATAAAAATCTTTTTCCCTGGCTAAATTAATGCATTAAAGTTTACCCAAAACTGCATACCATAATAATTAGCTTTAACAAAACTTGCAACATATATAAGGACTATCTGATTACAAGGTTCTCATAAATAAAAAGGTAACTTCGAGTTTACTATTTTTAAAAAATTGATTGCAAAGCTTGGCCTAAACTGATCAAAGCAACATATTTTTTGCATTTTACCTTTTTTTATTAAAATAATTTTGACTTAATTTTTTTTATATTAAAAATTAAAATATTGACATAAATATACACGCATTATGTTTACTTTTAAGTTTGTCGATTGCCACCACTCTTCCTTTCGGTTTTGGATATAAAGCGCTGTTTCCAAGAAAAAATAATGGTATTTTTAATAACATTTTGTGGATCAATGTTTGGTATATAAAATATTTTGTTTTATCTTAACTTTAAAACTTTTAAACTTTCGAGTTATTTATGTTGTGACTTTATTAGTTTTGACGATCAGCGCAATTATTTTTAAAATTTCTGGCAATTCAGGGTAACTGGAAGTCGACATAGCTTTGGCATTTTAAATGAAATCAATCTAGTTTTTATTTTTATTTTATTTTTTTGATCAACTACAAAATTCAAGATTACTCTTACACAGAATTCGACTTAGGTGTCCCTTAATTTTAATCCATGCCTTTTCAACGGATTGAAAAGAAAACAAAATATATGCACTTCATATCGTAGTTTTTAATAAACTAGTTTACATACATTCTTAAAAATTAAAATAAGAAGGCTAAAATAGTTTCTACTTTTTACCATTTAACCCGTTAAAGGGAGAAGTGCGGTATTGAACTGGTTTTTGTTTTAAAAATCAGTTACTATTATAATACTGTAAAAATTATTCGTTTTACAGCATTAATTAAAACAATTTGGCCGACCGATTTTGTGAAAAACCCTTTACAGAAAGCAAAAAAACACTAAAAAATTGTGTCTCCAATACATTTAATAAATCCAAAATATAATTTTGATATATTTTAAAATAACAATTATAGTAAAATTCACTATTAATAACACTCTAGTTGAGACATCATCATTAAAAATTTTTATCGTAACATGGTGTAGATTAAAAAAAAAATTGAAAATAAAATTAAACTGTACTATTCAAAACAAAAACACAGGCCAAGCTTCACAATTCAATATTTACTGCATTTTGAAATTTGGCTAGCAGGTAGGTATGCACTTTTAAAAGGTATTTCAAATTTTCAATCTTCTTATTCCATAAGAACAGATACTTCGATGATATATGTAGGCTAAATACAGTATCAAAAAATCGGTTAATAATACAGGTAAAAAAGGTTAAATAAATTTGGTTTCGTATCCTATCTACGAAGTTGGTCTTTTGCTCTTATGACAAATCTAACATTACCAATCACACAATTTTTACTGGTCTTTCTTTTCTAGGTTATTACCATTTTCAATAATTACCCCACCTTTTGTAAACCTAAAAATAATAATATGAAGTATTATTTAGTGTATGCCAAAGATTCTACAAAAAATACATATGCGGCCATCAAAGGCAGACCTGAAGTGATCACTATGTGTAAAAAATTACATTTTTCGAGGATCGTTTAATGAAATTATAAACGTATACAAAACTATCCATTAACAGCCCTTATGGTCTATGAGCTAGAGCCGAAAAATCATCGTCATCAGTAATATGGTAATTCTCCCGTAAAACATGTTCATTTAGTATTGTTTATTATGTTCCCGCGCAGGCTGACTATTGGATACAGGGGTAGCAATAAGGGGTGAAAGTGCAAAATTTTTGAAAAAAAAATCGTCATAGATAATATGTCAGTCATTTTGGCCACTTAAAGTTGAACCCCTAAGGTGTCTAAATCCAAAAGGGCTGACAGTTAAGTGGATACCGATGTCAGTAAAACGGTGTTAAATTATCCCGAGCGCTTATTTTATACAGGGTGTTTTTTAATTGAATGTCAATATTTAGGGGGGCAATTTTTGGGTCAATTTTAAGACAAAAACTTCATATTAACGTATGTTCTAAACGTCCCAAGTTTTGAGATACAGAGTAGTAAAACTTTCAAAAAGAAATCATTTATTATTAATATCAGTAATACCACTTTAGATATTTTAATAAAATTTGGCATACATGTACTATGTATCTAGAGTAATTTTTTAGTGTACTACATTTTTTTATTTCCATCAGTGGCGTTCGTACGGAATTTGTCCTGCTTATTTTGGTAGATATTGATGGTACGTCACTGATTTCTCTTAAAATGAAAAATATTTTTAAAATCCCCAATCATTTATAAGTAAAGTTGATCACTTGATTTTTTTTAATCCGATGCACGGTTTTCGCTTAAAAAAATAAAAACCATTTTTCTGCATGATCATAACAATATCGGTAAACAATATTACAATGCAAAGAAATATCAAGATTTAATTTTTCTAGGTAAAAACCGTGCGTCGGACTAAAAAAATCATGAGCAGATTTGATCTCTCTCGATTGGTCACTAATCATCGCGTCGTGTACGAGCCGCTATGGTATTACATGAGCAGTGACGCTTAAGTAACTGGTTACTAATGAAATTTTGTAACTGGTTTCTTTTGAGTAGCGCCGTGTGAGAAATGCCTAAATCAATTAACACACCACCCTCTTTTTGTTTTATTGAAAATAATAAATGTACTAGTCAAAACAAGCTAATTTATAAAAAAAGACAAAAACTGTCACAAAAAAACCTCAGATTTTTGTTTAAATTTCATATTAAAATTTTAACAATCTTAATTTGAATAACTATTTTATTTTTGATTTAGGTTTATCTTGGTAACGGTGACAGACTTGTCACCAAAACATAGATACATATTTAGATTTTTTGTTTTTTTTTTCTTTTTCTGTTTTAGGCGATCTGTAGGTCCCATCGAAAGATATTACCCAAACGTAAATGGGGGTAGTTCAGAGGTACAGTAGATTCCACAATAATTCGTTGATTTCTCGTTTTACCTGCTACTGTTAATCGTAAAATTCAATATACTTTCGGTACCCGCATGTAGGTCCGGACTTAAAATTTCATGTATTTATTATTGTACCTACTTTTTGGTATATTATGTAGGTTAATGGCAAATTGCAGGTGTTCAATATAAAACAAAGTTTTTTTTATCTTAGTTCATTAGTCGTTTGGTGTTTGTCAAGCTGTGTGTTAAAGGTATTTTCGGGTGTGTTATTGAGCATCCAAAATATGTCAGATCTGTGTGAAACTTAGAAGATAATATTGCTTCCGGTTATGGTGTAATGAAGAAAAAACATTTATCACTTGATTTCAAAAACATCATAAAAAACGTTTACTGTACTCTTTTAGAAAAAGGGTATGACTGGAGTGCAAGTTTTAGTGAAACAAGGATTTTGACCAAAGTTGCATTAACGACAGTAAAAGATATAGTGACCAAAACCATCCAGCCAAGGAAAAAACGATGTGACAGCGGAAAATTGAGAAGCATCGAACAAGCTGATAAAGACTTGATTCGGAGAAAAATTTACTACATGTACAGTAAACAAAAAGTTCCAACAATAGATACGCTAAAAAAGGTACTTACAGCAGACAAAACCAACATTTCATGTGGCAGGACAAGGTTTTGGAGATTAGTAAAAGCAATGGGTTTTAAATATCGTACCATTGACAAACGATAAGTACTAATGAAATAGTATTTTTCTATAAATATTAATGGCTATTTAATAACATGATTAAAATAAAGATACTTACCTATTATTTTATTTGTTGTTTTGTTAAAAATAGCTAACTTAAACTATTAATATTAGTAGGTAATCAGGACATGTACCCTTTCAAAAGGTGCGATTCCTACACAATAGATATTTGATAGGCAACTTATTTATGGCTGGGTTTACGATTAAGGGTTGTCATTTAAATTTTATTGCAGTTGAGAAATCAACGAATTATTGTGAAATGTACCATAGTAGTTATTTGTATTACGACCATAGTGGCACTACCGCGTTGTCTAAAAGGTGCCATGAAATGCAATATCTGCATGTTTTGGCGCTTGGACAGCGTTGACGAAACTGGAGGACAGAATGGGTTAAATATCTAAAAAACTTGGTAGACACCGTACCTAGTACTTGGCTCCATATAAGCCTTCGTGAGCTGTCATAGATAGAAAAAAAACAAATGATATGGTTATTTAACATTAAATGAAAGTCCATGTGCAATCAAAATAAGGAAGCCATAACACTTAAGAACAAAAATCAACCTGTTACTTTTTAAGATCAGCTTTTTTAAATTTTTGTATTTGATATAATACCTACCTGTTTTTATTTATTTCGTAAGCATTCATAGCCACTTCTTTTAATTTAGCATTCATAGAGGAACCAGTTTGAGCAACCATTTTGGCAAAGTAACCGTTGGCATTTTGCAGTAACTCGTGAGGAGGAGCGAATTCTACAGCTCTGCCGCCATCCATTACTAATACGCGATCGTAGTCCATAATGGTATTTAGTCTATAAAGCAATGACATAAAAATGTATTTAACAGTTTTTGTTAAATGATAAAACAAAATTAATATTATTACTGACACCTGACTCTGTTACCGTGGGACATCAATACTTTAATCAGCTAAATAGGTAACTAAGGGATACATTAACTTTACAAACTAAGGTATAGTTGTCATCAGAGGTAATAACTATTACTTTAATAAATTTCGTTAAAGTAACAAAAAATATGGTATATAAAAAATAGGTGGATATTAAGGTCTTTAAAACACGTGCGATTTTTCGAGCAAGACAGTGTAGCCGGAGTTATCGAAATAGAGCAAGTATTTTAAAGACCAGTTATCCACACGAAGACTTTACGGTATTTTTTTTAAAAGCTTTTGCATTAATGATTTTGGTGTACTTTTTGACAGGGAATTAAATTTTAATTTAAATGTGGAGAGTATTGTATTGAGAGGTTTTAGAATGTTGGGATTTTTAAAGAGAAATTGTGGGCACATAAACAACACAAAAAGGTTATATTCAAGGTGCATGTAATGTTTATTTTTCTTAATTCTTTTATATTGATTGACATTATACATATGTATGACATTTACCATTGTTTGTAATCTTGTATTTTATAGAATTTGTTTGTTTTTACCATTTTTGTATCCCTTCTATATTACCAATTTTTATAAATACTCTTTTTTGTAGCTTTGTTAACAAGAAAATTTTTTCTTTAACAATAAAGCTTATTTCGATTTTGATTTGATTTGTAATAAAATTACTCTATAATAGTTTAGTCAGGAGCGTTCTGAATATAATAGTGTAATTTGGGCACCATTTTACAATTGTTATGTAAATAGGTTGGAACGCGTCAAAAATAAATTTATAAAATCCTTACTCTATAAGTACAGATTTCCCTGTCAAAATTTAAGCCACGAGACAAGATTGCTGTTAGCAGATATGTTAAGTCTGGAGTGCAGGCGAAAAAGAGCCTTTTTGCTTTTTTTGAATGAAATTGTTAATTGTTAATGGAATAATTGACTGCCCCGTTCTATTAGGAAAAATAAACTTTAGAGCACCAAGTCGGCACACCAGATCTAGGTATCTCTTTTCTGTAAATACCCATCGAACAAATTATGGTATGACGGCGTTTGTTGATCGGTTAATTAGCAATTACAATAGCAATTATTTAGCCATAGATTTGTTTTGTGCTACAACAGAAACACTAAAAAGTAGCACATAGGAAGTGTAATGTTTGTATTTCGTAGACTTTGTTTGTTATTAAGCGTTTTTTTTACATTTATATTTTAACTTATTTTAAATATGTGTTTTTATTTAGTGTGTAAATATATTCTTTGTGTTTTTTTTTTAGGTTGTACTATTTGGAATTATTTTATTCTGTAATGTACTGACATAAAATAAATAAATAAAAATTTTTTTTAAGATAAAATTATATTTTATTTGACTTTTAATAGAATTACTCATAATATTTATATAGCGTTTTTAATGTGAATGTTGGCACCATTTACAATGTTTAAATAGGTTGGCAATAAATTATTTTACAGACTTTCTTCAAAATTTCTCGGCGTTGCTGTTGGGTATAAGCCTGGTCAGCGAAAACACCTTGCTTTTGATAAGTTGATTTAGAATAATAGCTGCAGCGTTCTTTAAAAAATAAATTTAAAAATAAAAAATTTATATCGCAAAACAAACAAAATGGAATAACGCGTTCTTGATCGTTCTTGTAATCAAAATTATGTAAAATTTCGTTTTTCTAAAGCTAAAGCATCCCTAGGAAGTTAAGTATTTCAAGTTTTTGGTCAAAAAATTTAAAATATTTGTGAAATATATACTTGTATTTTTATTTCTATTGAATTATTTACTGTAATGTACAATAAAAAATTTAAAAATAAAAAATAAAAAGCAGTAATAAATAAGCATACCTATGGGCAATAGTAATAACAGTACAGTCTTCAAACGCTTCCCTAATAGTCTTCTGGATAAGCGAGTCAGTGTGTCTATCTACATTAGCAGTTGCTTCATCCATTACTAATACTTTATTGTTTCTAAAATATTTAAAAATAAAAATTAGTGTGTTGCCAAATTCGATCAATAAAATTTTTTGATGGTTTTTTGCCAAATAAAAATATCCAAAAAGAAATCTAATGTTTAACAGAAGTCGAGCAATTACAATTTTTGAAGTAATATTAGTATTAAAGTCGATTTTCGCAAGACTTCCGATAAATCAAGAAGTAGTATTATGACCTTAGTAGATAGGGTCTCCAAGAAGAGTTACTTTAAACATTAAATGTTTATGATGTTTATTTGTCTTCTCATATGATTGCATAATGTGCGATTGTCTGAACATTTTTTAATGCCATTTTCTCGAAAACCAACAGACAGGTAACCCAGGTTACATATAAGCAATGACTTATAGAATTCGAACAGATATGTTCCTGAGAAAAACAGAGTTGTTCCTACGAAGAACAGAGATACTCCTAGGAGGACTTGGGTGTTTCTGAAAAGAAAACGAGTGTTTCTGCAAGGAGCAGGAAGTGTAACTTAAAAGAAAAGAAAAGAAAAGGGGTTTGTATGGAAATACCACTGGTATTTATGGAAAAATACTGCTTTTTTGGGAAACCCTAATGTTTCTGTAAAAAACACTGGTCCCCGTGGGAACACAACACACTGGTGTCCCTGAAAAAAAAACATTCTCTTTGTAAGGTCATAAATTATTGTAAAATATACATTACCTGACTATGGCTCTAGCTAGACAGATCAACTGTCTTTGTCCAGCACTGAAATTTCCACCACCTTCACTAACAGGGGTGTCTAGAGATACACCATACTGTTTTAATTCTACTCTATCCAGAGCTTTCCATAACTGTTCATCCGAACATTTTCCAAATGGATCCAAATTATATCTAGAACAGTTAAAGATAATGTATGTTACCTATAGTAAAGCCAATAACATTGTGTTTGACTAATAACATTTTAATCTCGAGAACTATACTACAGGATTGATTAAACCGTGGAAAAATTGTACAATTTAATGTCCTACAAGAAATTAAAATATTTCCACAGACATACAAAAAAAAGTTGGGCAAAATTATTTTTGCTTTTTATATCCTTTAATAGACCTTTTAAAATAAATTGCATGTTATTAGCCATTTTTCTCTTATGATACAAAATATTTAGGATTTCGAGGGTAACAATAAATGTACTTTTTACCACAAACTTTATAGATCAATATAGTATAGCATCTGTATGGACCCATTTCTTGCCTATAGTTATCGATGCCGTTATTGGTCGATTTTTAATAGGGGATTACCTTAAAGTTGCCGAGAACAACGTTGGCACCTGAGGGATGATCGAAATAGCGGAACGAAGAAGTCTTAGTCCGACTTTGCCGGTGTCAATGGCATCTATTGCCACTAGGCCATCAACCTCAGCAAGGCGAAATAATGTGGCTACCAAAGATGATTTTCCTGAAATTATAAATAAGTTAATTTTTTTTTCTTTTTAACAGATAAAAAAAAGTAAAAGCAGTAGCACTTTTAAACATATGTATAAAATAATAATACTCATTTTGAAATAGTATTCAATTTAGATTCAATCTAAAGACCACAAAATATAAAACTTCCATTTGAACAATGGTGTTATTCCTATGAGAGTATTATACCGGGTGACCACGAAATCACTAACAAGCCTTTAATTTCCTGGAATAAAAACATAACGCTTTTAAATTTTAGGGTAATTGTAATATTCTATTCCTATATTTGTTAGTTTTCGTAAACCAACCAAAGGTTCCATAAACAAAATATTCGAAAAGAAATCTATTGTTCAACAGAAGTCGTGCAATTAAATTTTGGAGTAATATTATATTAAAGTCGATTTTCGCAAGACTTCCGGTAAAGCAAGAAGTAGTATTATGACCTCAGCAGATAGGGTCTCCAAGAAGAGTTACTTTAAACATTAAATGTTTATGATATTTATTTGTCTTCCCATATAATTGCATAATGTGTGATTGTTTGAACATTTTTTAACGCCATTTTTCGAAAACCAACAAAGACAGGTAATCCAGGTTTCATATCAGCAATGACTTATAGGATTCGAATTTCAAAAAATATACAGGTCTTTCAAATAAAATATCAAAATTCACACCACTTCCGGTTAAGCTGTATTGATAATAATCACAAAAAACGCAAATTAGACGGCAGTGGTTTTATAGTATTAAATAATAATAATTGTGTAGCTTTATTTTTAGCTTATTTAAATAATATTTGGTTCTTTGATTAATTCTTAAATTTTACCACATTTTAAGTTTCTTTTATATTTTACAAACGGTGACCGATGTGTCACCGAAAGGTTAATGAGTATTTAAATTTTTAAAGGTTTTTTGAATTATTTTTTAAGTGATTGGCAGATTTGGAAGGGTCAATCGTGCGTCCACAAGTCTATACCCGGGAAAGTAGATAGATAGAAAATATTTTTTAATAAATAAATTCGCCAGAAAAATATTAAACATATAGTACGATTTGTCTAATACGGCATTGAGTAGTAATAAAACTTAGCTGATGATTTACACCCCGAATTGTCAAATTGAAACAAACCAATTAAGGTTATCTTAGAAATCACCGTTGTAAAGTTTTATTTTAGATAAAATACTATTTTTATTTGGACTCATCCAATGAACTTTTTGCTGACTTTCTAAAAATATATTGGTAAATTGGATAAGATACGTGGGCTACTATTTATATTTCGGGAATACCAAATAATAACAAACATTTTTAAATGAAAATGGCTTTACTGATTTTCGAAATACTCCTTTTGATGATCAATACACTTTTGCATTCATTTAAACCATTTGTCATAGTAGTTTTTCCATTTCTCTTGAGACACCTCAAAAACATGGTTTTTGAACGCTTCGACTGCTTCTTCGGCGCTCGTAAATCGTTGGCCACGCAGTTTACCTTTGATATTCGGGAATAAAAAGAGGTCATTGGGTGCCAAGTCAGGACTGTACGAAGGATGAATCATCAATTCGATGTTTTGACTGCTCAAAAATTCACACCAGATAAGTGAAAGCTCGCATTGTCATGATGAAGAATGATTCGGCTTTGGGGGTTAGTTTTACGAGTTTCTCCGAAGACTTTCGGCAAACAAATGGTTGTGTACCACTCAGGATTGACAGTTCTACGTTGCTCAAGGAACAGTGGCCACATGACCCATTCGGTCGAAGAAACAGGCGACCATTTCCTTCGCTGTGCTTCTTCCACGAACAACTTTTGTTGGATTTAGCTCGTCTTGGAATAACCACACGGTTCGATTGCTGTTTTGTTTCCGGTTCATAAGCATAAATCCATGATTCGTCACCTGACACGATTTTATACAGGTCTTTTGAAGCACCACGGTTAACTTTTTAATTATTCCTTACACCTTTTGACGCGAGCCTTTTTTTAAGCGATTGATAAATTATGGGGTATCCAACGAGAACAATTTTTTTACAGCTAAGTGTTCATGCAAAATCGAATGTATTAAAGTATACCTAATGTGCAAGGATGCCTCTATCTCACAATATGTCACATGACGATCTTGCATTATTAGTTCACGCACAGCATCGATGTTTTGTGGCACAACAACCGATTTTGGACGAACTCCATGGAATTTGTCGGCGACGGAACTACGACCACGATTGAATTCACCATACCCGCGATATACTGTGCGTTTTTGATACAAAAAACGACACATTCTTGTTAAGATAATCCACGCCGAAAGTTGTGAAAAATAATCCAACGAAAATCTTCTCTTGAAATTTCCATTTTTTTTGTCAAATTGATTTTCTGAACTCGCTGTAAACAAAACAAATAGTACTTGTACATCAAAAAGTTGTGAGTACGTTTACGCTAAAAAATGTCAAACTCTATTATGGTGTTGCCAGATTTTAGCCATTGATATTAGTGTTGCCAATTCCCGAAATATAAATAGTTCCCCTCGTATTATTATACTTTTGCAAAATTTATAGAATGGTCAAGACCAAGAATAAGCTTGCCCTAAATGTTAAAAAGTATTAAAAAGTTGTTTTAAAAGAGAAAAAAGATTGATTCGACCTAGAGAAAAGTATTAGATAAAATAGTGATATAAAGATTATCTTTAGATTCTTTACCTAACTCTGGTAAATATTTAACTTGTCGGATGCTGAGTTTAAATTTCAGATAATGTAATAAATGAACCTTAAATTTGTTTGCTCCAATTATTTCTTAATATTATAGTCACCTTTTTATAAGGTTTAAGGTAACTAGATTATTCAAAATCAAAATAAAAATCTTAAAATAAATATGAATAAAATGCACTGACCAGTGCTGTCGGTAACTGAATTAAAATAATTAAAAATCGTATTTAATTACTTCTCAGTAATTGGATTATTAATTAATAGGATAATGTAATCGTAATTGGTAATTGATTTTCGCGAATCCCAAGTAATTCTTTCTTTATGAAAAAACTGCCGGAATTTTAGCCAGCCAGAAAGAGCATCTTGAAACACGGCGGGCCGGTTTACATCCGGCGAACGCCGCCTCCGCACCGATTTAGTATTTTCGATTGATGCTTACCCCCACCATTTTTATACCTTTTTCTGGAAAAATCTGTTGATGTTTGGGGTAGGATAATAATAATTTTTATTTTAGAGTCAGTTCATGTCAAACTTGCCGAGAAAACAGTTTGAATAGTGTGACGTGCGCGTATGATGCATATTAGTATAAATATTTTATTTCTTTAGTGTACGGTAATTTAATGAGTATTGTAAAATATTTTATTTCTTTTAATTAATGTTAAATTTAAATAGAGTAATTGCTAAAATTTCAATTATTTTAAACTTTTAAAATTATAATGAATTAGCTTTATATTAATAAAATTTAATCTAATTTTCTAATAAGTCTTAAAATTTAAAGTAAAAGGATTTTGAGTTGTAAATTTATAATTTAATTAATTTATTTCTATAATTTCATACATAATGAGATGTATGAAAAAGTATAACTAATTATTAGTTATACTTTTTTATACATCTCATTATGTGTGCATGTTCTATATTTTTGTGGCGGATTCGTGTTTTAAAAAAGTCCTTGGTGAATACCCGCCAGAAAAGTTTTTATATCATGGAACCGCCTTGGTCCTGGTACAGCGGTATAGAGACTGAACTGTATATGAAACAGAAAAAAAATCTCTAGCTACGTTTCAGTGGCAAGTCTACCACCATTATCAAGATAAACCTTAAAAAAATCAGTTTATCTTGATAACGGTGCTAGACTTGCCGTCGAAACGTAGACAAGTATATAGAGCTTCTGAGTTTTTTTGGGGTGTTTCTTGTTTCTGTTTCAGGCAGTATTCGAGTTCATAGAGGTCAATCGGATTGAGCACACTCAGTCTCTCTACCCCGAGACCAAGACCGAAGCGGTCCCATTGAATAAAAACTTTTCTGGCGTGTACACAACAAGGACTTTTTAAAGTCATTATATGTGTATCTGAACAAAAACATACTTTTTGCTATAATGAAAACTTTACCTGCACCAGTCCGGCCCACTACACCAATCTTCTCTCCAGGCCGAAACTCTACATTCAAATCCCTTATGGACGGTGGGCTATCATTAGAGTATCGCAAAAAAGCATGACTAAACGTAACTTGCCCATTTTGGGGCCAATCAAGGGGCGGTTTATCTCCAGGTAGTGGCTCCCAGGGACCTTCCTCGTCTAGTTTTGTGTACTGGAGTACACGTTCCACGCTTGTCATTGTTGAAGATACTTCTGCTGATTGACGAACGCCATACTGCAGCATTCCTTTAAAAACACAAAAATTATGTTATCGAAAAGGTACAGTTTACGAATTCCATTAAATAACAGAAAAAATGTCTTCTTTGAAATACTATGATATGATTGTTTGCGCTGTTATCAAATAATGATTATTACCTGTCAATGCTAGAGTTTGAGAAATCACAAGACCCACATTTCCAGCTTTAGTATTCTCATCCCCAAAAATAAGAAACTGGAAAGTTGTAAAAGCTAAAAACAATGTACTGATTACATCCAAGTAGAAACCGAGAGATTCGCTAGTTGCACCGAATAAAAACCACGTTCCCGTGTGTTGGTCCTAGAACAAAATGTTATATAAAGAGAACATTTCAAATGAAAGTAATAACTTTTTATGTAAAAAATAAACATTTCATAATCTTATCATGAAGAAAAAAAAATGTAAAATGCTGGATTTTATTAACCCAAAATTAATGTTAAGGATATTTTAATTCACCGTAAACGAAGAATTTTATTATACATGTCCCATTGAATTAGGTATCATAGAAGAGGTCGAAAGTATAAAAAAGTATTGTAATGCAGGTTCTTTTATTAGGAAAGTTAAATGACAAGACAGAAATTCTTTAAGTTATCAGCAGCATGCCCCCCTGTAACTTTTAACCTGATGACCAGAAAATAATTATATGGGGAACTTATTAAAAACACTGAACAAAAATTAGGGTTAAAATGAAAAAATAAATTAAATAATAACAAAAAAATTCGGGAAAAAATTAAAAACCGAGGACATTTAGGTAAAATAGGGTTTTTTCGGAATCCCTAAAATCATTATAATTAAAATAAAGTAACATTTACATTTTTCATTGGTTTAAAAAACTTTTCATCTAGTTTCCCAGCAGATTAGGTTCTTAAAACCCTAACCTATTTATAAATTGGAAATAAAAGTAAATTATTGAGTTTTAATTTAAATGAAATTACTAATTTTGGTGTTTAACAGTATTTTCGTTTTTTCAATTTTATTAATTCATGCATATACGCAACCAATTCATAAATATACGCAAAAAATATCCCTTTATTGCTATTAGACCAGGAGCTGGCGACAAAAAGTATGTGTTATTTTATTCTCCGCCATACTGATGGAATCAGTTATTTTCGCTGAGTAAGAAAGGTACATGATCATGCCAAGGTCAGTCAGCGGGACATATAGGCAGAAAACGTTTTCGAACATGTATCTTTTTAAGAGGTCTCTGTCAAATATTATTGTCCTTGAAATTTACGTGATAATTACTTTTCAATAAATAATACATGAAAAAATGTTTCTTACACCTAGCAAGCGGGACTAAATTATTCTTACAGCTTGTAAACATTGTTATATTTCACAAGCGCATTGTTAAAAATTATTCTCTTTAAAATTTATATGAGAGGTAAGTTTAAGCCTTAAATAACAAGAAAAAAAAGTTCTTACGGTTTGAACGCGGACCAAATGAGGTCTTACGCTCATCTAAAATTAAAAATTTCGAGAAAACGGATAATTCATAAAATATCATTAAACTTTTCATTTTATTATTATTTTTATTATAATATATACTATTATAGTGAAGAATAAAGGTTTGTGAAATAAAGTTAAAAAAATACCTTCATTTTCTTCTGTTGAGTCAACTATTGTACGCGATGAAAAGAATAAGGCAGCGTTGGCAGAGTCGCCATAAACTTGTAAGAATGCGAAAAAGACAACGTACGTTTATGTTTCTCTCACGCCGTCGCACGAGATTGCCGTTCGTCTAGCCTTATAACGTAGAAATCGACTTTATCGATCGTTGAGTGATAGATCTTTTTTAATATTAATTGAGAAAATGAATAAAATTACTAAAATTATTTTATATTGTTCATTAAAAATGAGCAAGAATAGTTTATACATAAAAATGTAATAATTTGTAACATAATTAATATATTAATATAATTAATAAAATACTTATATAAGCTTGCCTTCAAATTGATGTATATCAATTCATTATGCTAAAAATTCTGTTATAACTGCAGCAATTTATGAACATTCCTATCACCGCGCATAATTTACATTAAGACAAGGGCGCTCTCAATTTTTAATTTTAGAGCAGCGTAAGAACTCATTTGGTCCGCGTTCAAGCCGTAAGAACTTTTTCTCTTGTTACTTAAGGTTTAAACTT
The DNA here is from genome assembly GCA_019359885.1 of Listronotus oregonensis. Lineage (NCBI taxonomy): Eukaryota > Metazoa > Arthropoda > Insecta > Coleoptera > Curculionidae > Listronotus > Listronotus oregonensis. The sequence goes on from JAHBCN010002237.1 coordinate 24,586, forward strand.
ACCTCTCGTGTAAATTTTAAACAGAATAATTTTTGACAACGCGCTTGTAAAATATCACATTGTTTATAAGCTATAAGAACAATTTAGTCCCGCTAGCGAGGTGTAAGAAACGTTTTTTCATGTATTATTATTGAAAACTAATTAGCATATAAGTTTCAGAGAGAATAAAATTTGACAAACCCTATTTTTTATTTTTCAACCCTTTCTCAATTATTGTTCCACCCTATAGGTGTAAGAAGTGACTTTTCGGTATCAGGAGACTGTACTTTATCGAATATATAGAGTTTCTTGGAGAATAAAATTTGACACAAATTTTTGTGCCAGCTCCTGGTCTATATGAACCGTGAAAGATCTTCAAATTTAAAGTTAAATATTTTAATCTCAATTATTAGTTATACAGGTTGTCCTAATAAGGTCGTCCTCCGGCGATATCTTGAGAACCCTTTATCGCATACCTTTCGGGAAAAATATTTGTAGTCACCGCTAGAGGGCGTAAAACTAAGAACAAAATTGAAAACACGGATTATTTAAAAATATGCCATATTAACTCATGTCGTTAATAGTTTTCCTAGAAACTATGTAAAATTGGGAAACTTTTTTCTTCTAAGCGTTTTTTTCTAACCTGTCAAATAAAGGAAGGGGGAAGAAGCAAATGTACATTTGAAAAAAATTAAATAACTTTTTTTCGGCTTAACCGATTTTGATAAACTAGGTCTTGTTTGAAGGAGCTTTTACCAGGGCTTAAGATAAAATATTGGTAAAATTAATTTATTTTTTTGTTTTATCCCCAGAAACTGATTTATGTCAAAGTTATAAATTTTGTCAATTTTTTCGAAAAATTTAAATACAATGGTATTATTATTATAAGCCCATTAAAAAGAGCATAAAAAATTCAAGGAACTGGTGAAAACAGCATTTTGATATCCTAATTAATTCTCGACTTGTTGCCGAAAAACTGCATAACTCGTATTATTTCCTATTTTAAGCAGTCAGATAAATAACGCGGCATTTTTATCAAGGGTGCCGGGACGTCAAAAATTACAAAAAACAGGGACGTCACAAATGACAAGTGCATTGTTTGTCAAACCTGATAATTTAAAATTTGGTTCTTGTTTATCGTAGTTCATCGTTATTTTTATTAGTAGTAGTGTTGTTAATCTTTATTAAGGAACTTTAAATTATATCTTAGTGTTCCACCGAGGCATACGATATGCTCGCCGTTTATTTTAAAAATTCTCAAAATGCTCTATTGCTGCAAGATAATATGCCATAAGCATAAGATATTCCGAAAGACGACATTTTAATTAAAAAGTGTTTAGACGTTTGGCAACCCGTTTAAGAGAAACTGAAAATGTGCATTTTATTCCAGCACCGCAGATAATAATAAATCAGCTATTATTATCCACGAGCAGTGTAATATTTAATGCTGTTATTAAATTGATAAAAAACAAATATTAAAGATATTATTTAATATTCGTAGAAAAACAAAAGGTTTTTGTTGTCACATCATTCTCGATAAAAACGCCGCGTTGGTTATCTGACAACTTAAAATTGGAAAGAATACGGGTAATGCAGTTTTTCGGCAATAAGTCGAGAACTAATTATGATATCGAAATGCGGTTTTAACCAGATTCTTGACTTTTTTATGCTGTTTTTAATGGGCCTATAATAATACCATTGCATTAAAATTTTTCGAAAACATTGACAAAATTAATAACTTTGACACAAATCAGTCTCTGGGGATAAAACAAAACAATAAATTATTTATACTAATACTTTATTTTAAGCCCTGATAAAATCTTTTTCAAACAAGACCTAGGTTATCAAGATCGGTTAAGCCAAAAAAAGTTACTTAGTTTTTTCAAATGTACAAACCCCCTCCCCTTCTGATATTTGACAAGTTAGAAAAAAACGCTTAAAAGAAAAAAGTTTCCTAATTTTACATAGTTTATGAAAAAACTATTAACGACATAAGTTAATATGGCATATTTTTAAATAATCCGTGTTTTCAATTTTGTTTTTAACTTTACGCCCTCTAGCGGTGGAACTAGAAACTTGAAAATAATTTTCAGCATTTTCTTGAGGCCGGTCTTACCATAAATATTTTTTTTCGGAAAGCTATGCGATGAACGGTTTCTGAGATATCGCCGGAGGACGACCTTATCAGGACACCCTGTATACACAACAGGTTAATAATAGCTATATCGCTAAAGGTATTTATTTATGGTTAGTGATTTGCAGTATAAAAAAATCCTTTTTTAAGTCAAAATTATATAGAGTATTTAAAAAATAAGGGTTTGCAAGTTCGTTTCGGGATCAATAAATAATCGAAAACGATTTATGGGGACGGCCTTCTTGCCCGCTTTCAAAGAGGAAATAACGGAATAAAGTTCATTTAAAATGTGGACTTATTTAGATTTTACCTACTAACACTCTTTCGAGTTCTTAACGCATATTCCTGGACACACATTTATAATAATATCTATCAAAAAATCCAAAATAAATGTTACATTTTTTAGTTTCTTTTAAAAAAAAAACACGCATCATTGATATTAGGCGAAAGCAAATATATCTTTAAAAAAGGTTATTAAAAATTAGAAAAAAAAAGTTAATTTGTAACAGAAACTTTGTAAGTAGATATAAAATTGCTTAAAATAAAAGTTTACGTCAAAACTTCTTTGAAATTAAAAAAAAAGAATGTTTCGCATGGTTAAATAAAACTTTTGATGGATAATAAGAGTCAAATGATTTATTGCATATTTTCGAAAGTCAATTAAAAACTACTACAGAACTCCAATTTTTGGTAAACCAATTAATAAAAAAAGCCATTTGATGCAGCAATGTTGACGAAAACTATAATTTGAGTTAACAACATAAAACATATATACAACGTTAAAAATTTATTTTAACAGACATTATAAGGTTTACAAAAATGGTTTCCTTCATACCTGTAAACTGTCAAACTCCTGAACAATCATATCTTGCGCTTTGAATGCACGAATGGTAGGTAGTCCGTACAGACTGGCAGAAACGTGCGAAAATACTGGAGCTCTAGTAGCACCTTCTAACCTTTTGATATCTTGACCTGCCTTTAAATATACAACCCTGGCATACCAGAAAATTGTTCCTAATACGAGTGCCGGAATTATCATCCATGGACTTACTATAAACACCTGTAAAGTATTAAAAAATACATGTGAGTAGAAATAGAGTGCCAGTGATTTCAAATCCTAATATAATACAGTGAAAAATTAAAACTTAAACAGAATTTGTTTATTCATGTTAAAGAAAAGGTATAAACACAAAATGCTGACATTCTCCAAACAATTTGAAAGCCATATATCTACGCTCGTGGCCGACTTGATTCCTTATCTCTATAATATGCCGGTCAACGTGATTTCACCACTTTGTAATTTTATGTGAAAAATTGAAAAATTGCTGATATCGTCAGTAAGTATGCTCAAATTTCGAAACTCTAATTTATAATCAATCAAATATCGGTTATAACCAATAAGGGACAAGCTATTAGGTTGGCTATATATTCATAAATCTTTGGTTTACTATGAAAAAAAAACAAATTATAATTCACGAGTTTTTTTTAGCGTATTTTCCTTTTAATGCAACAAACAATATTAGAACGTTCGTGCATCTTCATTAAAATATTTTTGCTCTGTAAACAAGTCCTATACAGAATTTATCACTTTTTTATTTAAAGGAAATTTCCACTCAATCATTTTTGTACCAATTTTTGTACAGATAATAGTCCGAATAAACCAGGTCTGTCAAATAAAGAGCATGCTGAAGCATCTTGTTTTTTAAATTAAGGATTCATTAAAACCCGCGACTTGTGATCACGTGCACTCTCCTGCAAAACCAAGATTCATTTGGTTAATTTTGAGTCATTTCCTACAATATTCTCGCATAAAATTTTAACCAAAAAAATACTAGAGATTTGGAAGTTAAATTCTAGATTAGACCGTAAAAAATAAACTTTTCATAAATTTTTTACGGTCGTATCTAAAAGGTAGAGTTAAGGATTCTAATCATTTAAATCTTTTAAATACAGGTACATAAGAATCGCTCGTTACTCTGTTCGATTTTTACACTTGTGCTTGACGTGATCTTTAGTACATTTATTTAACTTTACTATTTGCAGTTAAGCTTATGGTGTCAACAACTAGGTTGCCAGCAACTAGACACCAAAATTCAGTTTTATGCAATAGGAACCGCCTAATGCCAATATGCTTTTATATTTATCCTGGATATGGACAACTTATTATTAGTCTAGGAGGAATCGGCGCATGAGTATCAAAAAGTATCTCACCTCAATTTTTTTATACGATCCTTTTTAAATTGCCCTACTCATGATATAAATGCATGTTGCCATGGCGCCACCTGGTGCCATATTATTTAAACCGAAATTGTTTAAACAATTGCAAGGAATGTTATCTTTTAACCGGACAATTGTTTTTCATATTCTTTATTGAAATACAAATAAAAAAGGTCCTATGAATCTTTACGATAAAGTTAATATTTTTGGAGATATGAATTTTCAAAAGTTCGAAAAATCTCAAATTTCAGTACTTTTGACCTATGAAAAAATATATTTAAAAAACATAAATATATATATTTTTCATGGGTCAAAAGTACCCAAATTGGAGATTTTTTAAACTTTTAAAAATTCATATCTCCAAAAATATTATGTTTATTGTAAAAGTCATAGAACCTTTTTTATTTGTATTTCAATAAAGAATACGAAAAAAAAATGGTCCTGTTAAAAAATAACAATTCCTTGCAATTGTTTAAACAAATTTGGTTTAAACAATATGGCACCAGGTGGCGCCAATGCAACATGTATTTATATCAAGAGTAGGGCAATTTAAAGAGGATGGTATAAAAAATTGAGGTGGAATATTTTTCGACTCATGCGCCGATTACTCCTAGACTATATTTATAAAAGGGTGTTTTAACATAATTGAAATGGCCTGTAGAAAAAAAATAGATCTAAGGCGATTTGAGAGCCTAAGTTTTATTGTTTTCATTGTTATTATTTAAAAACAAATATAATAATCGAATTACTACTAAAAATATTTATAATTTAGTTCCAAAATCCATAATTTATTAACACATAATCTGTTTATGGTTTCACCTTGGAATGTAATGACAATTTTATTCGTTAAATTTGTAGACTTTTTTAAAATGTTTAACGATCTATTTACCGTTCTTACAGAAATAAAATATCTTTATTTGATATTAAGTTTGCAATATTAAGTGCAAAATTATTATACATGGTTGTTTCAGGACCCACACGGATTTAACAAAAATAAAATAAATATTAATGGCTGGATTCCATAGTGAAATTTGTTAACCCTTTTTACAGTAGAACATCACACAATTTGTAGACAACATAGAATCCGGCTTTAGACGAGTATGGGGAAATTATTAATAATATGACTATAAACTTAACATAAGATTTCAAGAGAACCATTATCTGTTACTTAAAAAAAAACGCTATAACATTTTTTTTTAAGTTATGGGCGCTAGAAATTAAGGTTGCCGTTGGGCAATAAGTTGGGAATATTTTGTTTAAAATAAATTTCCTGTAAAAAAATAGTTTTACACTCTTCCAAACACGTCAAAAATATAAAGGTTAACGAATCCTAACCTAATTTTACATCAAATTTCTTTGAAAAGGAAGCTAACGGTAACTTTACAGAGTTGCTATTTTTAATCTATCTCTACGTATTATCTCAGGAAAAATTTAAATTCTTTAAACACCATTCAAATCTGTAATTTTGTTATGATTTATCTTTGCTTTATCTGTTACCATTTAAAAAAATGTCAATGGTGGGTCCGTTGTCTTTTAGCGTCCAGCGATTTAAAAAAAAATTACAGATAAAAAAGCACATTTTGTATAGTAAATTTCAAAAAGAAAAAAACAAAAAAAATGCATTTTTGCAGAAAAAAATAAAATTAAAATTCGAAAAAACACTGTTATGTAAATGGTTAAGTAAAAGGCCAAATTTTGAGACGCTGTCAGATCAAAAAAAGGATTTAAATTTAGCTTTAAAGCATTATGGAATAAATAATAATACAAAAATTACAAAAAAATAATAAATTTGTTAAATAAGGTTATTATCTGGAAGTGGGATCCACCCTATTTTTAGTTATAAAAAATCAAAAAATTAAGATATTGTTCGACGGCGTATTTATAATAAAAAAACTTACAATTTTACGAGGAAAACCTAACCAGAACTAACTAATAGTTTGGAAGTTGTTGTTTGTTAATTCTTCTTAGTTTTTTTCTATAAAAAAACTTCATTTCTGTTACACGGAAAAAACAACCTTCAATAATAACAAATTATTAGAAAACATCTGGCAAAATTGCTTATTCAAGCAGAGACACGTCAAAAGAACGGCATCGTATCATCTCTTTCTAATGTATAACTATCTCACTTATTTTCATATTTAGTCGGCCATAACTTTAGCATATTTTAAATGGAAAATTTAAAAAAAAATGTGATAATGTGAGTGAAAAATCAATTTTTTCAGACCCTATGTGTTTTCTTATGGTGTAACAAATAAGTGAAAGAAAAACTTATATTAAAATATTGTTGTTAAAGTTCAACGCAGCCGCAATGGTTAGCTTTCAATTGAGTCGCTCAGAAGCAAAGTGAGATAACTGTCACTTAGGCCACTTTTCCATAACAACATGACAAAATATTTATACGACCCAAGTGTTTAACCAGAGCCATATGTTGGTAGACAGGGAAAGGTTAGTTGGGCCACTATGAAATGAAAGATAAGGTGAAATGCTACTAATTATGCTGTTTAAATGAATTATGGAAAAATCAGTTGGGCCACTCTGCTTCTGAGCGACTCAATTATTTTATCTAATATATACTAAGAGAAACTAAAACTTAAAGGAAAATCTTACCATTATCAAGATTCCCAGCATAATGAAAAATATTTGCAATGTCTCCAAAACCACTTTAGGCAAAATTTCGTCTACTGCTCCCATGTCTTTGGAAAACCTATTCAATATTCTGCCAGACGGATTTGTATCAAAAAATTTCATTGGCGCTCTTAATAAGCAATTAAACATTTTGTTGTGCAGAGCTTTGGAGGCGTTCATGCAAATCCTCATAAAAAGGGTGGATCTACAAATGATGTATTATTATAACATATGGTGTCTCTCCCAATAATCTCTATACTCTATTATTACCGTTTTGGCGCCAAGGTAGTGAAAACTTAAGTGGCTTCTTTATTATGCACATGACAAATTTTCAAATATCCGCAATTGGGTATTATCCATATATTTTAAACAAAGCAAAAAAACATAAATTCCTAGGGACGCGTCCCCAGGTCAATTTTATAATCTCACAAGTCCGAATAAAAAAGCCAGTACCGAATATTTCAGGTATAAAAACAAGATAAAACGGAGAAGTTTAAAGGGACTGCAAAACAACTCGTGACGTCACATCGCATATAAATACAGATTGTTTACGTATCGATTTTGTCTGTTTCCAGTTGTACTGCGGTAAATCTCGACATAACTAGTATTTTGTTTTATTTTGCGTGGCTAAATAAAGTGTTTTTCACTCATTATGACTAACCAAGGATTTGTCGAGGCTTCCACAAATAACTTACTCTCTGTGGATGTGTTTATGGTGATGGATTGCATTAAAAATGACGAACGTTTTATTTCAGCAGAAATCAGAGGTACAAAAGCAGCATTGTAAGTATTTATTTTATATGGTAAATTAAATAAAACATCTTTTTACAACACTTGATGTTTAAACCAAATTAGAAAAAATATATTCTGTAGGTATTTATGTATTTGTTAATTATAACTAGAGCCCGGATTTCGGAACGAGCTTGTTCCCTATACGTTTTTTATGTCTGGTAAATTCATTGGCGTGCGTATTAAGGATATATTAATTATAAATAAATTTAAAAAAATGTAAAATAAAAACATAACAGAAGTGTTTTACAATTTATTTGCATTACATGATATAACTAACGTCTTTTCAAAGTTGATTTCGGTAAAAATTGGTTCTTTTATAATTTAAAATATCTCTAAGTCTAAAAAAGCTCCTTTTGACATTACAGCTTGTAACTGGAGTAAATCAAAAATTATTTTACAAGTCAGTTCTTTAATTTTGTAGTGCCTCAAAAATATGTTTTATTTCTAAAAATCCTGGATTTCTTTCCAAGATTTTTTGTACATACAATTTTAATTTGTCACCAATTTTATTGGGAACAGATTTAAGCTTGTCTATGGTAATTTGAAATACATAAAATGAAGGCACTAGGTGGGCATTTTGTTTTTATAACTGTTTAATCATATCGGAAAATATCCAAAATTTTCAAAAATAAATTTTAAATCAGATTTAACATTTGGTGCATTTATAACTTCTTTACTTTTTTCACACTTAAAGCATCATCTTGTAAACTGTCGATAATATTTTTTACCACATTATAATTTATATGGTAATATGTTAACTGCTGATACCCATATTCCCTACCTTGTAAAAGCAGATTGTGGCGGTAATGCGACATTAATACACATATCTTTAAATTTCGTAATACGCGCAGGAGACTTAAGAAAAACTTTTTTCTCTCAATAACTAAAATATCAATAAGTGGATAAAAGTTACGTACCATTTCGCATATTTTATGTAGGGTATGAGCTAAACATGTCAAATTAAGCAATTTGGGAAAACGTTCTATCCGAAAGAAACAAAACGCCACTTTTCTGAATACTAGTGACTGACAGTAGTAAAGTAATACTTTTTACTACAGATTTTGTTATTGTTCCCACAATTGGGTTTAGAAAGAAATTTACTGTTAATTAAATATGAGTTTTCAGGTTCGTGATAAGGTTAAAGGTGCAACTATAATATAAGCAACATATCTTCCCTTGATATCAGTGGTTTCATCGACACTAAACCATAACTTTTTTCCTTCCAGATTGTGTCGTATTTTGTCCATAGTTTTTAAATAGACCTTATCAACATAGTTTTATGCAGAGTTGATTCGTCTGGTACTTTTCTGTGGTAGTATTTTTTCCAAAAATGTCCTTGTGGACCGATAATTTATTTTATGAAAAAGAACATTAGCTGCAATAAAAGCTTTACACAAATCCATGCAGAAGTCTGCGTTTGATACATAATGTTCTCGTTTTGTAGATTTGGATGACCCCGAAAAACTTTGCATATTTTCTAAATGTTGTGGACCTTTAACATGTCGCTTAATTTGATATGGTTTTGTACAAATAAATTTAGAATTACAAATTCTGCACCAAACTCCAACTGCACCATTTTCTTAGGCCAGTCAATAAGCCTGATTTGAAAACCAAGCGTAGGTCTATGCGGATGTTTCTCTCACAAAACCTTAAACTTATTTTGGATTGGGGCGCCAAAAAGCTTGTAGAGTTTAATGTCTCCAAAACACAGTCTTTCAATGCTCATCCGTTACATATGAGCGACAAAGTTTTGCAGAACAAAGAGTCATTACATCCATAGCCTCAGCAGCTTCAAAAAAGGATTTCTCTTTCGAGCCAGAAAGTATTTCTCATCTTCCAATCTGTATACTCTGTATGTATCCCAAATTAGACCTTCTTTAGAATATTGTTTTTATGTCGGTGGAATGGCGTCTCCTACAACTCATTCAGAAAAGAGCTTATAAATAATCCCACGCTCACAGAAAAGCTTCGTCCTCTTCGAGCTGTAGGAAATCTGTCGCCCTTCTTTAGGTATTTTCACGGCTTCTGCTCAGAGGAGTTCCAGTATATTACCTCCTATGGCAGCTCCCAACGGAGCAACACTTGGTGCAACTTTTATGCATCCTTTTACAGTTTAACTAGAGAGGCCCTGAACTTTCTGCTTTCGTAGTTCCCTAGAGTGTCCAGACTATGGAAACTGTTACCCGCAAAAGGTTTTCCTTCTTCTTCCAGTCTCCAAATATTTAAGTCCCGTGTGAACAAACTCCCTCTCACCACACTTAAGATACCTACGGTACGTCAGTGCTTGGGCCACAGCCTTCGTGGGCTGTTCAAAGATAAAAAAACACCTATTTCACTTTCAAATAAAAACGTAGAATATGAAGGAGCCACTCCAACTTCATTTTTTTTACTTGTACTCATTATTTATTTGCCTGTAAGCGACTTACACCTGTTTAAATATAACAAACTATTTTGGCACAAATATAATATGATTTACCCTGTGATTTACCCTATGTAACGGAACTGGTTTTTACGAGTTCACAAGAAATCTGCCCGGAGAGTTTTCGTACTGCACTTGGAGAGTTGCATTACCACCAACAAAACTATGTTTGTGGGGTTAATTGCATAAATATGAACCCTAATAGAGGTACAATCAAATATTTGTAAATTTATATCGACAAAAAGTCTATTTTAATTTTAATTTATTTTATATAATTTATATAATCGCATTATAAAAAATCATAGTTTAATTCTTTTGTTGTTGCAAAAACTCTCCTAAATTTTTTACTTTTGTATTATTCTACAAGAAATCACACTGAATAAAAATACCAAAATAAAAACCTATAAATACTAAAGGAAGTTGAATTATTTATTGCGTTTTTATTTGGTATATTCTATATCATTTTAAGCTCGAAATTGTAATGGTTTTTTATCGATGTCCGGTCCCTAATTATAACCTTATTTTTAACGTACATTAACGTGGTCTTCACAACAGAAAAATTAACTTTTTGATTTTGGCATACCACATCTTGCTGCTGTAAACTATTGTTTCTTACGCTCATCATCCTCTCGAGGACCACATACAAAAATTTTGTTTGGTGTACTCACAGATGTGCTCGGGCAAAGAGGCAGAAACACTATTTATTTTGTGATTCGTACATATTACTCATTTAAACAGCTGTGAATGTTTCTTGACATGAACAGCAACCTAAATTTTTCGACTGTAGCCACGTAAATAATGCCGTAATAAAATTAAACCTCGCTTAAAAGGTGACAATGTATTAGAAACACGAATAACGTTTTACTGCTTATATGCCCTGTGACGTCAGACAGCAATGACTTCGGAAAGCTTGAGTTGGCGCCAATTCTTGGCGTTTGAATTTTAAAGGACAGTTTTTGCTTCAAATATGTTTTAAATTTTTATTTTTTGAGGTTACTATTTGATTTATATGCGTTATATAACATTTTATAGGTTTTCCAAAAAACGTGAAAATACCCAATTGGTTGCTTTTAAAACAAAGTAAGTTTCTTTAATTTCTATCTATACACTTTCACTAGTTTTCTTGTTCTTGAAAAACCAAATTTATTGGTTTAATGCACATAATTATTTATCATCCAATAATAACTTTTATTAATATTATCATTATTCAACGGGGACTAAATAGGATCATAATTGTAACTTTTCTCATATAAAAAAAAAAGTGAAATAGTCATCATGTTTATTTTTCCTATAGAATCTAAAAAAATGCTTAATTAAGAAAATGATCTGAATTGAAACAGAAGACATACAACATAAATTTACATTTTTCCATGGGTCACCATATTTATTAATTCGATTTTAAAAGCGTAGTTAGTAATAACAAAAGTAATTTAATTTATATGGGAAGTTGTTAAACTTGACAGAATACTGACTTTGTGTGTTTTAACTTTTTTCTATTTTCTAATTTAAATCGCAAAATTTTCATATATAATAAATTAACTCTGTTGTTACTATAATTAAATACGAAGTTCTTTTATCATAAAAAATAAAAAGCTCTTAACCAATAAATTAAGTGTTCTTGGGGATTCCTATTTTATATTTTTTTTCTAAATATGTCCTGTTTAATCCTCGTAGGATGACTCTGTACATGGAAGATGAAGCTAGTGTTTTTTTCTGGGTTTTTCAAGTTTCCCGATTTACCTTTCAATTTAAATCAACCTGTAGCCCAAGGGATTAAACAAAAAAGGTGTAAGTTTGACTTCTTAGAAATACATTTGTTAGATAAATGAAAGTTTATGAGCTCAAAAGCCCGTTGTCAGAAAATTATAGGACAAATTATGGCGGATGTGAAATTGGGTCGTGCATACAAAGTAAAAACAAATAGTTAACTTATTTTTTTTTAATATCTAGTTTATGGTTTATTAATTTTTTTAGTGAATAAAATTATGGTGTTTATTAAGTTTCTCACCTGGCTGATGTCAACAAAATCGATGATATGATCAAGGCAGTATAAATATAGATATAACTATCTCGATCCAATCCAGTTGAATTAACTGGAGTATAATTCAAAGAGTTGTTATACACTGAATCGGGCAATACAGTAAAAGCTTCATTAGTTGTAATATTTAGATTAACTAATGGACTGATAGTAGTTGTTATATCGCTATAACTGTTATTCCCATTCGTTTGTGAGGTTTGATTGGACTTTAGTTCTACCTGATTAGTCCTAAAATATTATAATTTTAAAATTTAGAAAAATATATTTTTAACAATCCATTTACTTACCAGTATGTCACCCACATATCTGCAGAATTACATGAGACCTGAGCAATGATAAACAAAACTATTAAAAACAGCAGTGTAATGATTTTGGCGCCTGAATTGTAATATTCTACATAGGTCGATGTTTTTAAGGCACCTTTTTCCAATAATTCGTCTGTTTCTTCCGGTTCGTCCCAACTCTAAAAACAAAATTTTTATTTGCACTCCCTAATTATGACAACGGTGATAAATTTAATACCCAAAAAAGCTGTAGGCAAGTTTTATTAACTAATAGTTAATTATGTATTAAGTAGATGTTTAGGCCCAGAGGGCGACGTTCGTTTGTAAGCAGCCCGAGGGCAATACCCGCGGAGTATGTCATACTACATTTTAACAACATTGTCTTTTTATAATAGTTGCCTTATAATCATTGCTATCGAAATCAAAATTTGGTAGCTGTCAAACGTAAAAGGTCAAAATGCTGGAAAGTTTTGAAATTACAAAAAAGCGGAAAAAGCAACACAAAACTTGCTACCGAAGAAATGGAGAGATGCCTACGACAGATAATATGAATTCTGTAAACTTCCACATCCGTGCCTTAAAATTGGCACTTTTAACACTTACATATATCATAAATAACTATTAAGTATAATTAACCTACATTCTTGTGTATTTTAAAGGTAATTCTTTAAACTCAGAAGAAAACAACATTTATCCGAAATTAATCTTTAATCAAGTCTCATATTGATGGGTTGGATACATTATCAACAAACTTAAAAATAAACAGAGCAGGGACTACCATCGCCATTATAAAGGATGTTTCATGCTGAATATAATAACCAATATTATAAATAAATGTATAGCAGATGGTGCAGTGAAGGCTTTGGGATTTTATTTTTTTTAATCTAAAAAGTAAGACATGAGACCCACACCAAATAAATACCAGATGCTACTGACCTTAAGAAGAACACTTTGGTAAAGGAAATTTTCATTTTGGAATTAGCAAAAACAAGTTGATTTTTTTGCAGCGCCCCAATGGAATAATTTAAGTTTCAAAACCGAATCCTCTTTTTGTATTTTTTCCAGAATTTGATAGTCAAATCACAAATTTTGCAAATATAACGACATTTTCTTGAAATTAGAGGCATTTGATATATTTGCATAAGGAAATTGTTTAGGGAAAAAAACTTTTAGAAAAACACAGATAATTTTGCCAAATTTAGGATTTGACGATAAAATTTTATCAAGTTTATGAAAAAAGATTTTTCCGTTAGAGCGCTGCAAAAAACATTTTTATTTTCACAATAACAAAATGCAAATTTTCTTTACCAAAATATTCCCCTTGAGGCCAATAGCATCAGGTGTATATTTGGTGTGAGTCTTATGCCTCAGGTATAGGTCACAATCATATTACGAGACATAACCTGAGGTTACATGTTTTTATAGAAGATGAATCTTTAATGAAACAGTATGATTTTGTTTAAAGAATCACACATTTATTTTACCTACCGCCAATGAAGCAATAGACTGCAAAGCTAACGATAATCCCCTATCTCTATCTTCTACTTTAGGAGTTTGTTCTCTGTCTGCTTTATGTTCTGCAGCGTGAACTTGGTGTTGTTGCTCTATTTCTTTGGAAAGAGCCGACAGTTCCTCTTCAAGTTCTTTAAAAGTTCCCATTTTTTCTATTTTTCCCTGAAATAGAAAGACCTCTAAAATAAGTACAAATAAAAGAGTATATGTAAAACAATTCATAAAACGGAATAAAAACAAAATGTTTACACATAATATACATAAATACATTTATAATGTGCAACCCATTTCAAAATTTTTATTTGACTCTACTTACATTATTCATAACCACAATAAGATCAGCTCCTTTCAGAAACTGCACTTGATGCGTCACAAGAACCCTCGTTTTGCCTCGTAAGAATCCCTGAATACACCCTTCAAACAAGTGCTTAGCAACATGAGCGTCAACTGCACTCAGAGGATCATCTAGCAAATAAATGTCAGATTCTCTGTACACAGCTCTTGCCAAGGCAACTCTAGCTCTTTGCCCGCCACTTAAGGCAGCGCCTTTCTCTCCTACGAGAGTACGGTCTCCGTACGGGAGTTGTTCAAAATCACGTCTTAAAGCGCAAGCTTGGACTGCTACTTTATATCTAAAAAATAATAAAACTAAGGGACGTAATAAAACGTAGGATATAGTAAACTTAACAAACTTATTTCTATTTTTTTCACTAGAAAATATTCCTATACTAAAGTGTAAAAATTAAACACTGATGTAAAATATTGAATATAACATATCGCAAATGTTTCCGTTTTACTAAAAATGGGACTATTTTAACTAAGTATCTACATCATAGCCAACCCGAGTTAAAAAAGGATGCAAACAAAAAATCTTATTAAACTTATTTAGTTTCTAGACCAATGGTGTAAATTTGTTCTTGCTTAACATCATTTGCAAATCAGTATAGTAAGATTTTCACAGCCTAGACACTCTGGTGATAAAGGTACAAAGTCAGAAGTTCCGGGCCTGTCCAGTTGGACTGTAAAGGAATGCATGAAAGTGGCACTTTGTGTTACTCTATTTGGAGCAGGGTTCGAATTTTATTATAAATATCAAAATATCGGATATTTATGATATATATCCGATATACAGGGTAAGTCTGTGAAGTGAGACCCCCCGTTTATTGCTTTAAATATTCAAATTATGGAAAAATGTTTTATATAAAAATGTTTTGGTTTTTGCTGCTCTATATTTTGCGAACAACGTTATGTATACAGGGTGTATCAAAAAGCCTGTACAAGAAAAAGTTAATTTTTTTAAATGACTCTCTATATTTTTTGTTACATTTTTGTTTTCTGCATTAAATTTTAGATATTTTTTATCTGACATATCATATCCCTATATTTAATTGTTTACAAGATATTCGCATTTAAATGCAAATTTAAAATGGAAGAATCCGCTCATCTCCAAATGTTGTTTTACGTTTCTATGGTTATAGAGGTTTTTGTAGATTGACAAAACAGCCATAGTAATGATTAATAAGTAATTAGATATAACATGACGAGTAGGAATAGGTTTAACCTTAAATAAGAGAAATCGATTTAAACAATTTTTTTTACAGATTAATGAATAAAATAAATAAATCAAATAAATAAAATCATAGTTACTATGGTTATTATGCCACCCTCAAAAACCGCTGAAACCATAAAATCGCAAAATAACATTAAAAAATGAGCGAATTTTTCCCTTTTAAATTTGTATTTAAATGCGAATATCTTGTAAACAATTAAATATAGGGATATGGTATGCTGAATAAAAAATATCTAGAATTTTATGCGGAAAACAAAAATGTAACAAAAAATATAGAAAGTCATTTTAAAAAATGAACTTTGTCCTAGTGCGTACTTTTTGATACACCCGGTATACATAACGTTGTTCGCAAAATATAGAGCAGCAAAAACCAACATATTTTTATTTAAAACGTTTTTCCCAATGTGAATATTTAAAGCAATGGGGGGTCCCACTTCACAGACTTACCCTGTATATCAAATGTTTGATATACATCCATTTTGTTAATAAACAGTTATATTCTATAAATACAAAAGTTATGTAATGTTTCCTAAATACTCAATAATAAAGTAAAATCATTTTTGCACTTTCTCAAATACTTTCATTGTAAAAAATAATTAAATAAACACAAAAAAAAACTTACTCTTTCATAACGAAATTTTTCTGACACGACTGACGCCATTAATGTCGGCAGAAGTGTTGTCATTTATGGATTAGAACTTACTATTAGGGAGTATCTTTTAACTCTACTCCAATGCCATTTACATTTGGGAAGTAGAAATACAGTAACAAACGCCAAAAATTACTTAATAATATAAATTTTTTAAACTAATTTTGTATTGATATATATCATGAAAAAAATATATATATATATATATATATATATATATATATATATATATATATATATATATATATATATATATATATATATATATATATATATATATATATATATATATATATATATATATATATATATATATATATATATATATATATATATATATATATATCCTCGAACCCTGATTAGGGCCGAAAAAGCGGCAGTCGGTGGACAAGACAAGGAAGCTTCTTAAAATAGTGAGGTCATTAATAAGGCGAACGACCCTTCTCTGAACATTTTTAAACTTAATGCTGTGTTTTTTTTTATAAAATGCTTTTATAGCTATTAATGTTATGATTACATTAACTATGGCATTATAGGACGAGTTTTTTTATGTCCTAGTGAGCTAGCAAGGCTATAAAACTTCATTCCTTAGTCATGGAAAAATATTCCAGGCAGGGGCTGGGGCACATATACTAGTATGGATCAAAAAAAGGAGTACAAGCTTTTTCGAAGCTGCTGTGGCTATAGATAAATAATATGCTTATTGCAATGCCAATTAAGAACGTTCTTGAAGGTAAGGTACAAATTCCTACACCCATTTGAAATGTATTTTTAATAAGATTTTGGATTGAGAAAGTAATTAGAAAAATATGTCTACTTTTAAAATAAGACCAACCGTAGATTTTGACTAATACCACTGTTATGTAAGGAATCTTATTTTTTATGCTTTATGTACTGTCAAAATGTCCTGCACAAAAGTACCACTACGCATGCGTAATTACAAATTACTTGAAATGTTTAACACATATCACCGTATCGCTATTTTTAAACTTAATGCTGTGTTTTTTTTTTAATAAAATGCTTTAATAGCTATTAATGTTATGATTACATTAACTATGGCATTATAGAACCAGTTTTTTTATGTCCTAGTGAGCTAGCAAGGCTATGAAGTTACGAGATGAATATAGCTATTTTTATGTAAATATAACAAACAAAAATGCAAAAAAAAAATTTTTTAGGGTAGTTCTAGATATCAGATATCATGAAAAAGTATAAAATAAGGACTTATGTTATTTTACTAGTACATAAAAGGTCACTTTACGGCCGCTAAACTATATAATAAACAACTGTTTATAATAAAATCGTACGAATACAAATGCATCATTTAAATCAGTGCCCTACTATACTCAATTAGCTCTTTACTTACCTTTCCTTTACGTAGGGCTGACCAAACAAAATATTCTGTCTTACACTCGATACAAACAGCCAAGGATCTTGAGAAGCATATGACACATTACCTACCACCTGCATCTTACCACTGTTTAATGGTAATTCTTTTAATAAAACCTAAAAAATACCTTATATGTTTTTCTGTTTTAATGGAAAGGGTGTTTTTTTAGAGGTTTGTTTTTCGACTTTCCACTTTATAAAAAAAACTTGATTGTGGCTGTGCGCACGTAAGAATGTAGGAAATAAAGAAACTTTGTATTTTGTGCATTTTTTTTTTATTTAAAATAAAATCTCAGCAGAGCGCTTTCGGTAAAACCACCATTGGTCGTCAAGCCGGAGTCGTAGCAATTTGAGCCAAATTAATATGTAATAGGACCTTAACAAACTATCACATTATTACATAAAATTAAAATTAAAACGACTGTGAATAATGTCACATTTTCCTTTTTAAAGTTACACAAGTATGCCACAAAATGGCATACTTGTATAGTTATTTTTTTTTTAAATTCACCCTTTAAAAGGGAATATGTGACATATTCACACAAGTTGTTTTGTCAGTTGTTTCAATTTTAATTTTATGTAATAAAGTGATAGTTTGTTAAGGTCCTATCACATATTATGTTGGCTAAAGTTGCTATAACTCCGGCTTGACGACGAATAGCACTGATAATGGAATACAAAGTTTCTTCATTTCCACTTTATGGAAGATTTTGCGAAAAGATCTTGGTTTACGAGCTTACAAGATCCAGCTTGTGCAAGAGCTGAAGCCGCGTGATCATTATTTGCGTCGTACGTACAGTGAATGGGCCGGAAGCAGAATTGTTTTTGATCCTCATTTCCACCATAAAAATTTTGTTCAGCACTAAGGCCATTTTTGGCTTAATGGCTACGTAAACAAGCAAAATTACCGGATTTGGAGTGAAGAAAATCCAAAAGCCTTTATTCAGACGCCGTTGCATCCACAAAAACTTACTGTTTGGTGTGCATTATGGGCAGGTGGAATCACTGGCCCATATTTCTTCAAATATGATGCCGGCCACAATGTTACAGTCAAGGAAGAGCGCTATAGATCAATGATTACTGACTTTTTTGTTCCTCAGTTTAATGGCGTTAATGTGGAAGCGCTTTCGTTTCACATTGTGAATTGACCTCCACGGTCGTGTGATATTTCACCAATGGATTATTTTTTGTGAGGGTATGTGAAGTCGCTGGACATAAATCACCGACGTTGGACCATTTGGAAGCCAACATTCGCCGCGTTATTAAAGATATACGGCTCCTGTTACTTGAAAAAGTGGTCGAGAATTGGACTTTTAGATTGCACTTCATTCGATTCAGCCGCGGCGCTCATATGTCCGAAATCATATTTAAGCACTAATGGCATAAAATTATCTTTCGGAAAAAAGCCAAATCATGGCCGATAGCTTAATGTTTATGTGTTTTATTTTATTTCAAAGTTTTATACCTCTAAAAAAACACCCTTTATTTATATGGGCTAAACTGAAATAAAGACTAGTTCACATCTAAATATTCTAACGGTTTACTTGGAGATTCTTTAAAAACGAAGTAAGGGGTCTCGTGCATACACTATTTAAAATAAACCTAGTTGCTTAACTAGTCTCCTAGATGGTGCTCTGACCTTTCTTAAAATATGGCACAAAGGTATACAAGAAATTAGAGTAGGGGTAACAAAGCATTGTTTTATAAACAACATTACATATTAATGTGGCTTTCTGAAAAAAATGTAACTACTGTCGCCTTTGCACATAAAGGCAATAAGAAAACTCCTTAAAGAAACCAAGCAACAAGATTTTAGACTAGACAAAAATCTGTAAATAGTAAATAGACACAAGTCAATACACCCAAAATTAGCCAAAAAAAAAAAATGAAAAATCAGTTACCAATTACAACAAACCAGTGGTCGCCAAACCGTCGATCGCGAGCTACCGGTAGCTCACAAAGGCAATTCTGGTAGCTCACGTTGTAAAAAATCATACGAGTATCAGCAAATTTTGAAAATTCTTATAATAAACACAAGCAGCGGCAACGCTGCGGTAAGTGATTTGCCGCCACTGACCTCAATATGGACCGGTAAAGGGTATCAGATGCGCGGTTCAAAAGTGACATTTTATGGGCGAAAAAATGTGTCCGTGCGCCGTGGCTCTAGTCATCTCTTAGGGTCCTAAATCATGCGCAGAACGGACTAGCAGATCGATTTTATTTACAAATTCGTCGCCGGCCAGTTCCGTACTTCGTCAATTGATGACTTAAACAAAATATATATTACACTGGTTACTGGTTTTTTGAACCAGTGAAACACATTGGTTTGTTTAGATGTTGTTCTTAATCAAAAATAAACATATTATCCATTGTCAGCTCCTTAAATTCCTCTAGTTCTTCTGAATGTTACAGCTATGGAAAGCCACAAATTTTTGTACTGGTTCACAACTGATGAGTTGTAGTTAATAATAATAAAAAATGGCGAATACGACTGAACATGACTCTTGTGGCTTATCTAAGAATTAACTTTTTGCTTCATCTATGTAACACAATCATAATTGAAAAAAAAATCACTATAATTAATTATTTCGGATTAAAAAAATCTGAACAAAAACTGTGTTGCATTAATCTAAAAAGTCAGTAAGTATGATTACAACATAAAACATATTCCCTTGGAGCATATACCTACTAGAGGCACTCTTGCCGCTTGGAAAACGATCATTTGTGCAAGAAAGAAAAAATAGCGGTATAACCTTTTTCTCCCTTCAACGTGATCATTGGTCGGTGAAAAGAATATATATACCCCGCTCTGCGTGCTGATTTGTCGGTCTCTCCGCGTCGATCTATCGGCACTATGGTTGGAGCCACGGAGAAAGGTTTATCCTATGATTCTTTTTTCTCTTTCGCACTGCCAAACGGCAAGGCTGCCTCTAGTAAATAAATACTGTTTTGTATAAATACATTTAAGATGTTTAGAATATCCTTTTATCGCTATTGAAAACATAAGTGTAAGCAGGAAAAGAGTTAACGTTATTTGTATAAACATTTTTTTACCCTTTTGTTTATAAGTCTGTTCCAATCTCGCAAAAAACCGTTTATTGCATCCCTTTACTGATCCCCAAGCAAAAAACCCTTTAAATATATAGAAAGCGTTCAAACTCCGTCGTTTTTGAACTGACATAAAACTTGTAAAGTCGACAGTCACGCGTTTAATAAATTCTAACAGTTTCCAAACCATTTTAAGGCGGTACAAAAACTGGGTCTTGAAATTAACTCTATCTTTTATTAGCCCCTATTTTTTCTATTTATATTTTGCAATATTAATTTTGGTAACTCATGGTTTATATTACTACCTAACATAATTTATATATGTATAGAAACGCAAAATAAAAGAATTTAGTATTTAAATATATAAAAAATATATTATATCAATATAAATTAATTAATGACATACAAATTTCTAAGTCCGGAACTGGTCCTGCTTTTTAAATACGCATGCTTAATGACACTATCGTTTGTTTAGTGCGCGAGGTCGTAAACTTGCCATAAATGCGATTAGTCATTATATATCTAAAGTTAGGTTATCTATGTTTGCCGCCGACGTCACAATGCTAGAATTGGCTAGAACCGATCAGCGCGCTACTGTTCGAGCACAATCTGGGTTACTTTGAACGGGATATATATACAAACGCGCGGCTACATTGCACACAGTTTAATACTGAAGGTACAAACACGCAGCAGTTTTGTTTGAATTCACCTAAAAATTCGAAATATTATGGCAAGCAGTAGTAAGAAAGTAAAGACATTTCCATTCGAAATGGGAAGAACAATACTTCTTTACAGAAGTTAAAGGTAAAATTGTATGTTTGTTATGTAATACCTATGTCCCCGTTGCTAAAAAAGGAAATACTGAGAGAAATCATAAAACTGTACATTTGAATTTTGAAAAATCATTTCCATTACATTCTGCCATTAGGAAGGAAAAACTGAAACACAAAAAAAGAAACCTTATGAAGACGGAGAAATCATAAAACAGGCGTTTTTAGGAGCTGCAGATTCCTTATTTGCCAACTTTAGAAATAAGAACGAAATAGTACCTGCTATAAAATCTATGCAATTTTCTGGTAATACAGTGATGAGATGAGAAGCAATGAAAAATGATATTTTTTCGCAGTTAAGAAGTGACTTAGATTACTGTGTTTATTTTTCACTGCAACTGAATGAATCTACAGATGTGGTTGACACCTCCCAGATGGCCTTATTCGTCAGAATGGTTTTTAGTGATTTTACAATTGAAGAAGATCTTTTGAAGTTTATTCCACTTAAAGGACATTCTACTGGATTGGGTTTGTTTTCTCATTTCAAAAATTTTATTTCATCTGAGAAAATTCCAATATCGAAAATTGTGAGCTTGAAAACTGATTGTGCTCCAGCTATGGTGGGTTGTGATAAGAGTCTGGTGGCGCTATGTCGTAATGATGGAAGTTTTCCACAAATTTTCTAAAATTAAACGACGTTATGAAATTGGTGGTAAAAATTGTGAACAAGGTTAGAGCTCAAGAGTTACAAAAAAGACTATTGAAAACCTTGGCCGATAAAATTGACTGTCAATACGGAGAGCTACTTCTTCACTCTGAAGTCCGATAGTTGAGCAGAGGACGAGTGCTGAAATGTTTTAATGATGTCCTGTCTGCCATAGTCCAGTTTTTCACATAGCGCGATGAACCGATTCCGGAACTGGAAAATTCAATCTGGCTTAAAGATTTTGGTTTTCATGTGAACATTACAGAAAAATTTAATGAGCTTAACTTGCAGCTTCAGGGGAGAGACAAAGAACTAGCGAAAATGATTTATGATATTAATGCATTTATCAAAAAACTTGAGTTTTGGGAACAAAACCGCGACACCAAGCTATTTCCTATTCTTTCAGAAAAGATATCTCAAAATTTATTAAAAACCTATGACAGTAAATATCATATGGAAATAGTCTCTAACTTAAAGGAGAACTTAGGAGAACTTCAAAATCGTTTCCAGGATTTCAATAAAATTGTTTTAGAGACACAATTTGTTGTTTCACCCTTTATGTAAATCGATATTCAACAGTTTGCAACTTGTGTTATGAAGAACTATGGCGAAGACATCACTGTATGTACAATGTACTACAAAAATAATATTTTCAAGCATTGAAAAACTCTAACTTTTGGTAAAGCTTATTTATTTGGAACAGCGCTAAATTTGGGGTCCATTCAAAATACTGCAGCATGAATTAAACTAAAAAAGGTAAACATAAAATGATCCGTATTGGTTCCAGTCCCGGCCGTTCAACAATCAATTTTTGTGAGAGAGATGGGAAAGTTCGGCGCGGACGGCATGGAGGAGAAGAAAATCAAAGATATTCATCCGAGATTGAGAACTACCTTAAATAATAAGCAAAATTTTCCTTTAAAACATTTTTGTAAATCTGAGAGCTTTTTAATTACAAAATATTTCCAAAGTACCGAAAATAAAAATTTAAAGTATTTTAATTATTGTTTAATTTAGGTATATTAACTATTTTTCATATTTTTGACTGCTAATAAATGAAGGCAAGTATAGCGTCTGTGATAGTTCAACTGGCAGATAAAGACAACTTAAGTAAGTACTGGGTCAGCTTGAGATAGTAAGTAAACTAGATACATTAGCACAACCAAAGAACAATTAATGGTAATCATTTTTAATTAGTTTGACAAACAGTATTTGACAAATTTATGGTGCTTCTGCTTAAAAAATAAAACAGTTTTAAACTCGTACTTGTTCGGTGGCGGGATTTACCCAAATAACAGATGTCTTGAGTGGAACAAATTTTATACCAATGGAAAGTTATGAAAACTATTCTAATTTTTTTTGCAAACAAATAAAAAATCTGTCTAGATATAATCATGGTAATTTTTTGCCCATAATTATATTTGATTTACCTGTAACAGAGATGTTTTGCCGGATCCGACTGGTCCAACGACACAGCACAACGTGCCTGGCATTAATTCTATATTAACATCTAATAGTGTTTCTACAATAGGATTTGGTAACCAACTAGCAGTAACATTGGTTAATTTGACCAGGCCCACATTCTCAATTTGATCTAAAATAAATCAATAAACAAAATTACCATGGATGAGAATTTTAACACTTAATTTTTACCTCTAAATATGCAAAAAATATCATAATAATTACAATAAATGTATCCACATAACCTCTTTAAATGTGGTATATTATTTGTCTTTGTTTTAAAGTTATGAAAAGGTAACAACTAGATTTACAAATATATTCTTAAGGACATGGCACACATAACATGCGATTCTGGCTCTCGAACGATTTTTTTAAAATTTGAGTATGTTGTTTCTTGGATCAATAGGGACATCTTTTAAATGGGACATTTTTGTGCAGGCCTATAGGGTGGCCCAAAAAATTACTAAGGTTTTGCAGCTTAACTGTTTATTAATTCCAATATAAAAGCATAAAAAAGTAAAATTTTGTCTAAATCCAACTAAATAATATTTTATATATTTGTTTAGAGTTAAAATGATTTAATTTAACGTTTAACAAATACAGGGTGGTCCAGTACCGAATAAATTATTTGGATTATGCCAACTAAAATATTAATATCGTGATATACTTGTATATGTTTAGAAATTACACATTTCTGACAGTTTATAAGGGTAAATTTAAGTTAAAATATGTTGGTTTATTGTCCCAAATATACAGGGATATTTTGAATGAAAGATTTTTTTGGTTTGTTCCTACAAGATATTTTGTGACATATAAAGAGGTACATAGTTTTTAAACCTGCACATTTTTCTGGCAATTTTTTAATAGAGGTATAACAAAATTAAGCTACCCATAACTAAAATAATTTTTGTGTACAACTACAGGATGAAGTATCTAGGAGGTTTCATTCACCATGCTTCCTGGATTTACCTATATTTTTAGGATAAGTCGTTTTAAAATTGTTTGCCGCGCAAAAAATTGCTGCTGTAAAAATACTTATTAATAATTTAGTATTGTTCATAAAATTATTTGTTAATTTATATAATTTTTAGCTTAAAATTTTAATAACGCAAAATTAGCTCGCTTCTATAACTTGGGGCCTAAGAAACTGGCAAAAGTAAAAATTCTGAAGATATATACAAATATATCATGAAATTAACATACTTGGCATAAACATGTTTATTTCTTTGATACTGGAGCACCCTGTATGTGTTAAATAGCAAATCACATTTTTTAACTCTAAGCAAGTATGTAAATTATTTTTTTGTTGGCTTTTGATGATAAGTCAGGCTTTTTAGGCGTTTCAATTAGTATTAAGGAACAGGGAAGCTTTAACTTCTCAGTGATTTTTGGGCCACCCTGTAGACCTGTTCTAGTTAAAAAATGTTCCTATTGTCTTAAAAAACAACATACTCAAATTTTAAAAACTGTTCTAGAGCCAGAATCCCATGTTATGTGTGCCATATCATGTAATTTCTTTATTAGTTACTTAATTATCTCAAATACCAGCAATTATTGACGTATAGTGATATATACATTTTCGATGTAGAATTGAATAAAGAGTTAAAACTTGGCCAAATATACAGAGGGTTCCGTTTAAAAAAATGTATTTAACAATCAAAACTCTGTTTTCATTTTTATTGTTAAGTATGACTTACCCTAACAATATAGGTAAATCCAGGAGACATGGTGAATGAAACACCCTAGATACTTCACCCTGTAGATGTACACGAAAATTATTTTATTTATGGGTGGCTTAATTCTATTATACCTCTGTTAAAAAACAAACCAAAAAAAAAAAATTAATTCCAAATATCCCTGTATATTTGGGACAATAAACCAACATATTTTAACTTAAATTTACCTAAATAAACTGTCAAAAATGTACAATTTCTAAAAATATTAACAAGTATATCACGATATTAACACTTTAATTGGCATAATCCATATTCTTTATTCGATACTGGACCACCCTGTATGTGTTAAATGTTAAATAAAATTATTTTAACTCTAAACGAATATATAAAATATTATTTCGTTGAAATTTCACTCCTTTTATGATTTTATATTGAAATAAATAAACAGTTAAGCTGCAACTTCTTAGTGATTTTTTTGGACCACCCTATAGACCAGCACAAAAATGTCCAATTTAAAAGATGTTCCTATTTATCTAAGAAACAACATACTCGAATTTAAAAAAAAAATCGTTTAAGAGTCAGAATCCCATGTTATGTGTGCCATGTCCTTTAAAACAATTTCCCGAGGTTTAAAATGACAATTATAAAAGTAGATCAGATGACATTTATTACCTAACAATATAGAGCTCGTTTTTTTTTTATTTTAAACTAACAAAAATAAAAAATATCTTAAATTTCGAGAAAAATAAAATTTATTTACCAATTCCAAAGCGTAACATTTAGATTTTTCTTTTCTCATCAAAAATTATTTGGTGAAATATCCTATTAAAATTACAATAATGTTTTAATTTCCATGGCAACTATACATAATTAAATAGCAATTATTTAATATATGTTTATATATTTATACAGGGATGCCACTACGTTTTGTATTTTTAATGTCGTGACCTATCCAGGTTTTTCCTGAACCAAAATATAACTAACATGTACGCATCATACAGTTCTTTTTATCTTTTTTGGCGTTCTAACAAATTTAGGTTTTTCAGGTTGGTTGTAACGCCAGTATACTAGTTTCAGTAACAACCCTACTTCTTAGATACAAAGTACTCTCAAATAGTACTTCAAGTACAAGTACCAAGTTTATACTTTTTTAAAAAATATTTCAAGTACAAGTACTCGTTAAAATGTACTTACTTTTCCAAGTAAATTCAAAAAGTACTTAAAGTACTACCCAAGTATTTTACTTGAAGTAAAATAAAGTACTTGAAGTAAACCAAAGTAACTGAAGTAAATAAAAGTACTGGAAGTAAAAGTAGTTTTACTTCTACTACTACTACTAGCATTTTTTTAAATAACATCAAGGTAAATGTTTAGCGCAAAAGAAAATGTACACTTTGATAATTAAACGATTTTCCTTACGTGTAAAGTCTGTTATTGTGATGTACGAGTATGTATTGAGATTTTTAGAAAAGTTATTTCTTTGGAAAATTTTTCGGGTTTGGAGGACCAGTATAAATTTTTTATTCAATCCGAATACACTTTTTATTTTATATCTTGAAACCTTAGGACCTTCCAAAACTAGTGATTAACCCAATATTTTCTGCAGTTTTACCCTTAAATCATCATTTTTCTTCTTTCTCTAACAAACGTAGGTTAAACTAATGCACGTACCCTAAAGTCATAAACCTTTAGGTATATAAACAAGTTGGTTCTGTATTAAAAAAATAATAATAAAGCTGGCAAAAGAGCTTAAAGAGAAGAAAATGGCAAGAGATATACCTAGATTGTGAAATAAAATTTTACAAAAAAATACAGGTATCTTTAAGTGGTGTTAGAAACAAATAAAAAATATTTTCCAAAAATTTGTAAACTAGTATTTATACAATATTTTGATGTTTTTTAAAGTACCTATAATATTAAAGCATAATATTAAAGCTACTTAAAAATATTTGTAATTTTACCATTCTTGCTGCCATTAACAACTAAATTGAGAGCTATAATGTATCAGAGTTAGCAAAGATCTGGCGATCTTATTGTTTTAACCTATTTGCGCGATTATCTAACCTGGACAAATTGGCGTACTTGATTGATTTCTATTTACTTCAAGTACTTCTTATTTATTTGAAGTAGTTTTTTTACATCAAGGACTTAGAAAAATCCTTCAAGTAATTTACCTGGTCAAATAAATCAAGTACAAGTAATTCCTAATAAAAAGTACTTGAAGTAAAATTTTACTTCAAGTACTTCAAGTTTTGACAGCTCGATCGGAGCGTTCTGGTTAGTTCAGCTGTGTCCACCGTAAGGATGTAGATGTATGATGACAATTATGTATTTTCCATATAAAAAATTTAAATATACAAAAATTAATACAAAGAAACATATATTGATTACCTTTAATGGCTGGCGGATCATTGTTTTCCTCTAACGATAAAAATTCTTCTATTCTTCTGATGGAAACCTTACATTCTTCGTAAGTTGCTAACGCTAATGGAAAAAATATGGCCATGTACAACTGAACAGTGTTTAATAATTGGGCCATCGAAAACACAACATCGCCTAAAAAAAAGAAACGATCGGGGCAGTGCTCAACAAGAGTTGATGCTTATGGTTACAAACTACAACTTGAATTGTAAAATTTTAAAGAATTCGTTTTAATGTCAGTGTATCTCCTACGTTTTATAAGATTCATGAAGTGAGAATACTATGAAAGACTAAAAAAAAAGACTATTAGAATGTCTTTTTAATATTGACAAACATTAAACTAAACAAAACGTTGTTTTAGTTTAATTTGATCTGTTACCTTCAAATTAATATCCAGTATGTACAGGGTGGGCATTTTATTAGGGTCCTATACATTTTCTCAGAAACTGCAGACTTTTAAGAAAGAAAGTTCGGACAAAAGTTTCTTGGAATAATTTATGCTTTTAATTAATACCACATTCACATATACAGGTTGTTCATTGTGTCGGCGACCGGTGTTCACTTCCTTATTTTAAATGAGACACCCTATATATTATTACATATTTATATAGCGCCTCCAAAGACAAGTTCAACGATATATAACAGTATGGGTCGATGTCGCTGTGTCGCGACTTTTCGGATTTATTGAAGTTTTTCTTAATTTTTTACCTATTTTTAAATTAATACAAATACGGTAAATATTCCTTTTTTTAAAATTTGTTCACGTAAAGAGAATTACAAAAGCCTATTTTATCTATATTAGCAAATTTCTTTTAAATTTTAAAAATGTTACAGTGTTGCCATGTTTTGTCTATCGTAAAATTTCTTGAGTTTTTTAAATGCAACCCGCTGTA
Organism: Listronotus oregonensis; assembly: GCA_019359885.1. NCBI lineage: Eukaryota > Metazoa > Arthropoda > Insecta > Coleoptera > Curculionidae > Listronotus > Listronotus oregonensis. The sequence goes on from JAHBCN010002237.1 coordinate 53,169, forward strand.
TATAATACCAAATCTATATAAAGAATTAAAAGACGTTTTTAACAATGGATAACAACATGGGTCTGCGAGTCACCGTTTCGAACTTATGGATGATTGTCTTCAGAAAAAATCATATTTTTCTTTTTTATGTTTTATGTTTTAAAAATCAGCTCTCCTTAGAAATTATAAATCTGCAATAAAATATGGAGGTTTTCATTTAAAAAAATTGTCGATGACGTCATATCTACTACATGAGTATATTTATATTTTATGTCAAAAAATGCCCAATTTAAAATTATTTTTTACGTGTTTAAGAAAATTATTAATTTTTTTGCTTTAGCAAATAATAAATGTGTTCCATACTTTATGTACACATTGTATCTTTAACTGTTTAGGTTTCTTACCTGTTATTTTGTTGTCCATAAGTACATAAGTTATCACAGCTATATAAAGGGTGGCCCTTTCGGTAAAAATCATAAGAGCCAATGAGAAACCCTTGATGTAGGAAGTTTTTTGTACTATGTCAATTTCTAACCTAAAAATTTTTCTAAATAAATTTCTAATAGGGTTAAATTATTATGAAAAACAAATTAAAATGTTTAGTGTATTCATATGATTGAACTGTGAGTAATGCAAGATGTTAAGTTTGTGTTTCGAAACGAAAATAAAAAATCAGTCATTTTTAAGATAAAAAAAATCTAAAAACTGGGTTTTTTTCTATAATTAATATAGCGATTTAAAAATATATATTTGCACTATCTGTGTTAATTGTTTTATAATTTGACATAACATAAAATGGAAATAAGATATTTTTGGTTTTAAAGGAAGTTCACACTATCTTCTAAAATAAAAAAATGCCTTTTTATAAACTGTTTATGAGTTCAAACAAGTTAAAGAAACTATAAAACTAATACTGATTTTTTAATTGTTGTCATTTCAAAAAAAAAGTGTATAAAAGTAAAATAACATTTTGTAAAGAAACGAAACGTGCAATCAACTAAACTTCCGGTATAACTCCAAAGATATACAGGGTGTCCCAGAATATGTGGGCGGAATCTAACAGAAAACATAAAAATATTGTGACAAGTTTCCATAAACTTTTTTCCTACGAGCCTTCCCTACGGAGATACAGGTACACAACGGACGACCCTGAAAATATATATTTTTTTAAATAACTTTTAAAATACTAGGTGTAATTTAATATTTTTTAGTATGATGGTTACTAGATAAGTCTTCTTAAAATGAACCAATTAAATCATATTTGGCTTATTTAGTTTGCCAGGGACGGACTAGCTCTGACACAATAATGGCAATTTTTCTTAACACCCTGTATGATAAAAGCTCAACAATATTATTTTTGTATAGCTTTAACCTTAAACTAAAAAAAAGGTATTCTTGATTGACATCGATAAAATCAACTGTTTACGAGAAATAAAATATCATGTTTGGTAATTTTTTTTACATTACACAGCGTGTTTTCTAATTATTGTACGTCAATATTTAAGGAGGCAATTTTTGGGTCCATTTTAAGAAGAAAACTTCAAATGAACATATGTCCTAAGCGTCTTAACTTTTAAGATACAGGGTGGTAAATTTTTAAAAAATAAACCATTTATTATTAATATTTGTAATACCGGTTTAGATATTTTAATAAAATTTGGCATAAATGTACTATGGATCAAGAACCATTTTTTAGTGTACCACATTTTTTTTATTTGCCAAAATAGGCAGGTCAAATTCTGTACGAACGCCACTGGTGGAAATTAAAAAAATGTGGTACACTAAAAATGCTTCTTGATACATAGTACATTTATGCCAAATTTCATTAAAATATCTAAAGTGGTATTACAGATAGTAATAATAAATAATTTATTTTTACATATTTTACCACCCCATATCTCAAAAGTTAAAGACGTTAAGGACATACGTTCGTAAGTTTGCTTCTTAAAATGGAAAAAAGTTTATGGGAACTTGTCATAATATTTTTAGATTTTCTATTAGATGCCAAGAGAATGCCCACATATTCTGGTACACCCTGTATTTTAAATAACTGATCCCAAACATGTTTTAATATTTCAAAAAGAAAAAACAATTTGTATCGCAGATACTCCTAAATAGATTTATTGTCTTATTTGTAAGTTATTTTTTTTGTTTCATCATACACTTACTTTCTTGCAAGTTCCACAATCTTTTCAAATGGCCTTTCCCAAGCATACATTTTTATAACTTGAATTCCTGAGGTAATCTCACTCATAAGTTTAACCCTGTTATCAGTTAATTGAGCTATTTTAGCTCTTAGTCTACCCTGCCTTTTTGAGAGATACCCTACAAATTTAAAAAAAAAGGCTAAAAAAAGTAAAACTATTGTTTTGCAACTAATATTTAAAAGGTAAGAAATTGTCTACTTAAAAACTACTTTTTTATAAAATTATTTTTTTAAATGCCCTAAAAACAACATAGACTCAATATATAAGACTATAACACTTAACTTATTTATATATTTTTTATGCAAATTACCATCTTAAATTTTTACAGTCAAAATTGCTAAGAAAGGTTAAAGATTTAATGTAGTTGAATTTTATTTTACCTTTAGTTGATTAGCTATGTCTTGTTTATATATATTATGGGTTTAACATCTTATGTTAACAAATAGACCTTCTTATGGGATTTTTTTAACAAAAAGTTATGTCCTGAAATCGGTAAATAAATTAGCTCTTTCCCGAAATACTACACATTTTTTTTATAGTCAATAATGACCTCCATTGTAAAATATTTGCATTCAATTATTGTTGTGTCTGTTAGTTTAAACCCCTAGCAGATTTTCTATCTTTAGACTATCTAATAGACACCACTATTAGTGTTTTCTGTGTAAAAACACTATCAAAAATAGTTGAAATTTATATTGCTAGATTGGTCCACTATCGACTATCTCACCGCTGTGTTCGCACGTCGTTGTCGTGGTTGGGCCCAGTAGGATCTTTTGGAACATGCGCTAGAGTTGCTGGTTATCGGCAGCTCTTGTTGCCACCGTATGGAACGGGATCTGAAGCTAAGATGAACACAAGGCTTAACTCAAGGTGTTAGCATACCGTGCTGATGAGTGAATGACATCCTGTGCCTTAAAGAGGTGTTTCCAACGGTGCCTCTGAGATACAGGGCGACCTCTCAGAGTATCTGGTCTTACTGCGGTAATGCAGGGCTCTGCTGTGGTGGACTATTACTTCCCTAGCTCCAAACAGAAAGCGGACAAAACCGCTTTCATAGGAAAAAAGTGTTAGGAACCACAAGTAAACCTTGGCATCACCTTTCCACCTTGGGTTATTAGTAAAGCAATCAATGTCATTCAGAAAGTTGTTATGTCATATAATTATCAAAGTTAATCAATGTATTTATGTTATTACTTTAACAATTTGTATAAGTAAGTCTAGATCATATCAGTTGGCGACGAGGATAAAGGCAAAATGAGTGGGGAAGAAGTTCAGCAAGCATTACTTAGCTTTATAAAAACCCAACAGGAACAGGTACAAAAACAACAAGAACTAATTTTAAAAAACCAGCAGGACTTTTTGGTTCACTTGGCAAATACGTTTGGCTCATCTAATCCCAGAGTCCCTGGAGATGTTAGTGATGAATTTCGAATGGAAACTTTAGGAAATAGCATTACTGAATTTCATTATGATCCAGAATCTGGCTTGACCTTTGATCTCTGGTACAAAAGATTTGAAAGCCTGTTTGAAGAAGATGCAATGAAATTGGCTGACTCTGCAAAGGTTAGATTATTACTTAGAAAACTAGACGTTAAGTGCCATGAACAGTATGTAAATTTTATACTACCAAGTAAAATTAAAGATATTAATTTTAAAGAAACAGTGAAGAATCTTCATACCATGTTTGGACAAAAATTATCGCTCTTTCATTTGAGATATCAGTGCATGCAGCTGTCAAAAAGTGAGTCAGAAGATGTTGTCTCATTCGCTTCCAGAGTCAATAAACAGTGTGAAGATTTTAAAATCAAAGAAATAACTCCAGATCAATTTAAATGTTTAATATTTATTTGTGGGCTACAATGCAGCAGTGATGGTGACATTCGTTCTAAACTATTATCCAAAATCGAGGACAAAAGTACACAGCTTACGCTTCAAGATTTAATAATAGAGTGTCAGAGTCTTAAAAATCTAAAAAAAGATACAGCTATGATTGAAAATGGTAGAATTGAGGTACATGATAATGTTAATTTGGTGTCAAAACAAAGACAGCAAATCATAGATGGACAGCAATCGCGGTTTTCTAAAAACAAATACAAAAACAATTCACAAAATGTACAGGCTACACAAGTTCCTAAAAATCCATGCTGGTATTGCGGTGAGTTGCATTATGCTAGATATTGTTCGTTTAGAAATTATAAATGTCAGCAGTGTAAAAGAACAGGTCACAAAGAAGGTTACTGCAATGCTGGTAAAACACGTTATTTAGTGAATTATAATCCAAACACAAATGCAATTTACAACATAAATAAAATTGGAACAGAATGTCAAAGAAAATTTATACAAGTATTAATTAATGATCACCCAGTAAAGTTACAGGTTGATACCGCTTCAGATATCACAATAATCTCAGAAGAGACATGGAATTCAATTGGAAAACCTTTTGCTTGCCCTACCAACCTATGGCTAGAAATGCTTCTGGTGATACAATAGCTTTAATTTCTGAGTTTCAATGCAACATAACCTTTATGGGGAAAATATATTCAGGAAAATGTTTTGTAACAAAAATTAAACATTTAAATTTGTTAGGGATAGACTGGATCACCAAGTTGGGTCTTTTCAATGTCATTCAGAAAGTTGTTATGTCATATAATTATCAAAGTTAATAAATGTATTTATGTTATTACTTTAACAATTTGTATAAGTAAGTCTAGATCATATCAAAAAGTGACAAAGGTGCGTTGACAGAAACGGATAATCCGTTTCGAAAGGTGCCACCCAACGTCACAAGCAGACAAAGGTGCGCCGACCGAAACGGGTGAATCCGTTTCGAAAGGTGCCCCTGAAGTCACCGGCGCCTGTTTCACGGGGAAGGGCTAATCCATCCGGAACTAACAGGTGCTTAGGAAGGGATCCCTAAATCCAAACAGAAGGCGGACAGAACCGCTTTTAGAGGGAAAAGGTTTTCCTGGCTTTAAACAGAAAGCGGTTAGAACAGTTTTCATAGGGTAAGGCCTGAGATGCGGCCTCAGAGGGAACATCTGGTTCCTGTAACAAGGACCTGGTACCACGTCACTAGACCGGAGAAAAGGGCATGACGGATCTAATCGTCTGCTCGTCATACTCTCCAGGAGACAGGGACACCAGAACTCGTGTCTGGTAGCGACACGAGTAAGAGGAGATGTAAGAACTCTTTCCCAATCGGATTCATCAGAAATCTGATCCTATTGGGAGAAATATAAAAAGGTGTGAGACACAATAGACCGAGCGGTCGCAGTGGAGGGCGTAAAAAGTCTACTCACTTTAAACCTAACCTAACCTAACTATCGACTAACTAGAAGTAAAGAAATGCTGATTTTCAGGACCTGTTTTTTCCTATTTAATACTAGTGTCAAGTGTGTCCCAAATTCGATTCCCTCATTAAGATCTCAAAAACTTGAAGAGATACGAGGTCGATTACATGAAGACAAAGTTGCGCAATTGGATACTGATCAAAAGGCCACCTTAAAAGTTTAAAAATATTAAATACTTCCGAAGATTTTTGGAAAAAACCTAATATTCGCGATTTCATTTTTAATATTTTATGACTCTACTTAAATAGATATAACAAAATAAATTTTACATTCCCATTCTGTTCTACAAGACAGTGCTATTAGATTTACACACCGACGTTTTGTCTTCGAGCTGCCATCATCAACTTTTTTTTTTAAATACAGCCCTGGACTTTTTATTACGTATTTTAAGAGCTTTAAGGATCCCAAAACCAATGATGTATCACACTTAATTGAAAAAGGAATTTTAATGTTTTCCTACCAAAAATATATACTCTGTCTCTCTAACACAGATTTTCTTATGAAGATTGCAATTTATATGAATTTTTCGAATAAGTACGATACATCATTGGTTTCGGAAGTATTAAAAATGTTTTAAACTTTTAAGGTGGCAACTTTGCCTCCATTTAATCGACCTCGTATCATTTCAAGTTTCCGAGATCCCAATGATGAGAATCGAATTTGGGACATCCTGAACATCAAGAAGGCCTACCTTATAATAGCTGTTTACCATAAACTGCGATATAAAAATTAGCATTTTCAACCTTTTAAGTAAAATGGTATAAATGAAATTTAAACAAATTTCGGTTAATTGAAAGTTTATATCTTTGCACTATTAAATTAGAAACTACAGAAACTTAAAATTTTCACATGTAGAATTGTGATAGTTGAATGTATGCTCTACCAAACTATTCCTTAAATAAATAATAACGTACCTTGTGCCAATACAGCTTGTAATGTTATTGCTCCCATTGACGGCAACGCCGCAAGTCCAATGTAACTGTACATGATGCCCGTAGCTATAACGAATATTACGGGAGTAATCCAGAAGTAATGCAGGAACCATGAGATCATATCAAACCTTATGACGTCGTTCGACAGAAGATTTACCAACTGACCAGCAGCTGTTTTGCCCAGGGAGGCTTGGTTAAGTTTGAGAAGCTGCAATTTAAATTAATTACATGTATAAATAAAATATTTTAGGAGATTGGTGAAGGACATTGTAAATTTTTCTATTGTTTTTATATTTCCAGAGCCCATGACACATGTTTCATAAAGTGTTTGATTCGGGAAGAAATTATTATATACACACACTGCTTAGTATCAAATTTTTGAAGTAGAAATTAATATATATATATATATATATATATATATATATATATATATATATATATATATATATATATATATATATATATATATATATATATATATATATATATATATATATATATATATATATATATATATATATATATATATATATATATATATATATATATATATATATATATATATATATATATATATAATATATATATATATATATATATATATATATATATATATATATATATATATAATATATATAATATATATATATATATATATATATATATATATATATATATATATATATATATATATATATATATATATATATATATATATATATATATAGTTGTGGACAAAATAATAGCAGTGCTAGAGAAAATAAAATATAAATCCTCTATTCATACCAAAACTAAGATATAACACATTGACCTAAAGACATACATAAAAATAGAGTTATACCCCAAAAAACTAAACAAAATGTAGCAAGAATATATATTTTTTTAATAAATTGTAGAATTTTGATGGACAAAATAATAGCAGTGTTTATCTAAATGAATATAAAAATATTAAGAATGCTTTAAACTTGCATTTTCTCTTTTTAGTCTTAATTGACATAGTACTTAATGGTAAACAATTTATTAGAAATTACAGCTTCGCACCGACGTGTCATAAAATTAATCAAATCTTGACACCTGGTAATAGGAATGTTATTCCAGGAATCTTGAATTACAGACCATAGTTGCTCTTGATTTGTAAGTTTTTCACGTGCTACGACATCTTTAATTCTCACCCCATAGATTCTCTATGGGGTTAAGATCCGGGCTTTGTGCAGGACAGTCTGGGACATTAATTTTCTCATCCTGCATAAATTATTTGCATGACCGACTAGTATGTTTTGGGTCATTGTCCTGCATACAAACCCATTTAATTGGCATCTGCTCCTCTGCATAAGGCAGTATAATATTTCGTAAAATATCTACATAGATACTAGCAGTCGTTATGGTTTTTATCCAAAATATGGGCCCTACACTATAATACGAAAAACTTGCCCATACCAAAATTTTGGACCCTCTATGCTTTACAGTTTTTACGGTATATTGAAGCTGATATGCAGTACCTAAAGAGCGTCTAATGTAAATTCTTCGACATGTATTGCCAGATAAAACGATTTTGCATTCGTCAGGCCATAATATGTTGCGCCATTTAGTCAAAGCCATTTAACATAATTTTTCGCAAACTCTAATCGTCTTTTTCTTTGTTTCTAACATTTTTTTTTTTTTGGTATGATGGCCTTACAAACTGGTGTATTGGCCACGAAAGTTTATAGTGCATAATTAAATATTTTTATTAGAGTCACAAAAAGAATAAAGGTAAAAGTTTATTTTATTGCAAACATTATGTTTGTGTGCAATGTATATTTACTATTATTCAAAAGGTAATATAACCAAATAGATCAGGAGAGTAGGATAAACAGGAATTAAAACAGGGACACACGCTTCTCGCCCAGGGGTCTATCAGGGCATTTTTAAAAAACATACAGTGTGGACCCGGATTGAAGGGAAATACATTTATGGTAGACATGGTTCTGGTTAGATATGATCTGTAGTTTACGTTATATTGTTAATTTTAATGTATTATTAATGAAAAGATAAATTTCTTTAAAGATTTTGGGATTATTTGATATTAGAATGTAGGGCATCCATAAAGGGTTTAACATATTATTTTTATTGAGGTAACAAATAAATTCATCAATTTTATCCTTATGTAAAGGACAGTTAAATAGTAGGTGGTTTATATCTCCAAATTCTCCGCATGGACAAAATGGATCTGGTTTAACACCGATTTTGTGTAGATGAGCAGGAAATCTTCCATGGTTTAGTTTTAATCTACTGATAGTTGACACTATTCTTCTGGGGTAGTTCGCCTTTTGAAACCATTGTTTCTAACTTAATAAGGGTACTTTCCTTGGGTATCTGGCTTTCAGGTTTTGTTCTGTTAGTCGTTTTCTTATTGTTCTAGTACTCACATCCAGTCCTACACTCTCCTTAAGCTTTGTAGATGAAGCAAACGGGTTCATCGCTGTTCGGATTAAAAGCTTATCCTCTTGCGCTTACGGCCGCGTGTTTCAGGCACTGGCTGCCACTTAAAAGCATTTGCTACCATCTTAGCTGAGCATTCCATTCTATTTTTAATCTGCGAATATGATTTTCCTTTTCTTTGCAATTTTTTTATTAACTCACGTTTTTCAGGAGTACATGGCTTTTTTCTTCCCATTACATGGTAATTCAAAACTTTATTTATTACTGTAAATTACAAGTAATAATTTAAAAAGATACTGGAGATTATTTTAAATGATATTTTTAAAGGAAGAATCTTTTGCAACTGAAACACTCTAACACTGCTATTATTTTGACCGACTTTTTACAAAAAAGTAAAATATTTTGTTTATCTTCTTTTTTAAATCTTGTCATTTTAATAGGATACTAAGTAAACATGATAAGCAAATAAAGTATACATTTAATTTTAACCAGAAGGGAATTTCTTATCAGTTACAATAGATTGTGTTAATTTTATTTGACCACTGCTATTATTCTGTCCACAACTGTATATATATATATATATATATATATATATATATATATATATATATATATATATATATATATATATATATATATATATATATATATATATATATATATATATATTTTATATAATAATAATAGTTAGTACTATACTTTAACATCGGTGACGACAATTTTTTCAATATATAAATATTTCAAAATATTCTTGTAAAATCCCGGGTTCGAGGAAATGTATCAATGGATATATATCATGATATATATCCCATATATATATCAAATGATTTTTTATGATATACAGGGTGATTCATGAGGAAATGTCAATACTGCAGGAACGCAGTCAGGGCCCAAAAATAAACAAAAAAGCCTATACAAATATGGGTCCGCAAGGCCTTCGTTTTCTAAATACAAGGTATTAAAATTTTTATTTAATTTTTCTATTTTTTAAATAATATCTATGATAGTGTAAATATTGGAGTAAAAATTGGTATCCGGGTTTTTTTTTTGGTATGATGAATTCGAATTTAAACTTTTTGCGGCTCTTACTTGTAGGGGGAGCCACATACACGTCTTTTTACTATTTTGATCCATTACAACTTTTTCGTACGACCCTGTATTACATTTTTAAGTAAATTAAATAATTTTTATGTTATTTTACGTCAAAAAGCTATACTTGTTAAAAGTTGATATGAGCAACCGTTTTCGAGATATTTGGATTTAAAAAAATTACGACGCATCTGATTTTATTATAGCAAAATATAGAAAAAATAAACCAAAATGTATAACTTAACAATGTGTTTTTTAATTTTCAATTAAATAATTGTTCTTAAATTATGTTAGACAAAACATAAGCTAGGTTTTATAATTTTAAAAAATTCTACCATTTACTTCTAAACACAGGTCAGCTCTCTGGTGAACACTCAGTATCTCGGAAATGAAGGCCTTGTGGACCCATATTTGTATAGCCTTTTATGTTTATTTTTGAACCCTGACTACGTACCTGAAGTATTGACATTTCCTCATGAATCACCCTGTATATCAATACAAAAATGGTTTAAAAAGTTTATATTATTAAGTAATTTTTGGCGTGTGTTACTGTATTTCTAATTCCCAAATGTAGATGGCGTTGGAGTAGAGTTAAAACATACTCCCTAATAGTAAGTCCTAATCCATAAATGGCAACACTTCTTCCGGCATTAATGGCGTCAGTCGTGTCAGAAAAATTTCGTTACGAAAGTGTAAGTTTTTTTGTGTTTATTCCATTATTTTGTACAAAGAAAGTAATTGACAAAGTGCAGAAACGATTTTACTTTATCATTGAATATTTAAGAAACATTACATAACTTTTGTATTTATACAGGGTGTCCCAGAAGTAATTGGACCCAGAGCAACAGCAGATTCCTTAGGTCGGAATAATATAATTAACGTAAACTTGCCTTATCCGAAAGTTAATAATAACAAAGATACGTGGTGTTAAACTTTTAATTTTGTTTTCGCTTTTTTGTAATAATTTCTTAACTAAATGACATAGCGGTACAAAATTGGAGATTTGGGGGTTCTTTGGGGCGAGAAATTCCAATTCGTCCATACTTTTGATGTTGCTAATAGAGGGCGCCAGCTACAGCCTACCCCACTTGTTTTAGATGGCATAACTTTTTTTAAGCTTAGTATATTGACCTGTTTATTAAAAAAGAAGTTGCTATAATTCCCGCTGCGTTAAAAATGTTACTTTAAAGGACCCCGCAATTTTCCTATGGAAAATGTGTCTCGGCCAATTGTTTTTAAACTTTGCAAAGTAATCGTTTTCAACACGCTGATTAAAAGTCTCAACGGGCACAAAACCCAAAAACCCCTCTTTCCCCTCCCAAAATCAGCCTTAAAGGGCACTGGGGATTTGAAGACTTTTGAAGGTGATTTTGGGAGGGTTAGAGGGGTTTTCGGTTCTTGTGCCCGCGGAGACTTTTGATCAGCATGTTAAAAACTATTACTTTGCAAAGTTCGAAAACCATTGGCGGAAACCCATTTTCCATAGAAAAATTGCGGGGTCTTTTAAAGTGCGTTTATCTCGAAAACGATTGCTCCTAGAGACCTAAATGATGTATACATTTTTGACGCAGCGGGAACTATAGTAACTTCTTTTTTAATAAACGGGTCAATATACTATTATGTCATCTTAAACAATTGGGGCAGGCCGTAGCTGGCGTCATCCATTAGCAACACCAAAAATATGGATAAACTTGAATTTCTCGCCTCAAAAAACCCTCAAATCTCTAATTTCGTACCGCTATGTCAGTTAGTTAATAAGCTGTATCTTAGTTATTATCATTTTTTGGATATGGCAACTTTACGTTAATTGCATTATTTCGACCCAAGGAATCTGGTGTTGCTCTGTGTCCCATTACTTTTGGGACACCCTATGGAGTATAACTGTTTATTCACATATTTTCGAACCTGGTAAAAACGTAAATATTTTTTTATTGCTAGTCGCATTGCACTGGTAGCATTTTTGTCCTTACGATAAGCATAAAACATTTTCCATTTTAATCGGATGATTTTTGTCTATTAAAAATTATAAGTATATTAAATTTAAAGGAATAAAATATTAAAAAACGGGTCTCTATCACAAAGCACATGGATAGAAATTTAGACTCACTCCGAATTATTAATACCCAGCATGCTCTACAGCGAGTACAGATGTTCAAGATTACGTGACCAGTAGCGCAATCCATGCAATTATTATATTTTTTTTAAATAGTATTATCGTTGTCAATGAATTGGTACAACTGTAAAACAACGATTCCTTCATTGCGTGTTCGTCAAGGTTCCTTAGCTGATTTTTAAAGAATCACTATTTATATTTATTAAGGCTGTTATGCATTTTTATAATCTACTTGTTTTTTTTTTTTTTTTTAATTTCTAAGGACTTATTTTACTTTTGAATATTTCTACAGCACTTACCTTTCTGTAAATCAGCGAGCATGCTGCCACTCTAACCCTCATGCCTATCCTTTGCACGCCCATGTTGCAGTAATGCTCTAAAATTACCTTCAAGAAGGACAAACCCACCACAGCGGATCCTAGCATCCATCCATACTCCATGTGTTGAAAGCTTTCCTTTGGGTTGTCATAGAACTTTATATAATATGCAAGAAAAATTGGTATTAACATTCTGAAAACAAAGAAGATATTAAGGATTATTCTATACAATCATAAGATATGCGGTTTTTAAGCCATTATTTACAAAACTTTTCCGTCTACAGGCGGCTGTCAAAACGTGAGCTAAGTAAACCATACCCAATTAATAAAAGAAAGAGATTTTTGTTGAGTTTTCTGAGAATAGAAAATACAAGACATATTTACTTAAGACCCTTACAAAATATTGGAAAGCCAGTCAGAGCGCCAATTCATAGGTGTATTATCGAATTTAAAGAGAATGATAGACTTTTACTCCCAATTACCTTCATAAACTGGGTTTAGCGGGTCTTCAGATGGTATGAGTAAGTGTATAACGCCGCGCCGTTCAAATATTTTTTAACGCTTCAAAGATTATTAACATATCCCCTTCTTGTGAAAAATACAGGTCCAATCATTTGGCTTTCTATTAAACCCCACTAAACATTTACACCAAGTAAATTATGGAGGTTTCTGGGATTTGTGCGGAATAAGTTTACCCAAGACCAAGAGTGATCATTCTCACCACTAAACAATTTTTTTAAAAAATATTAGCCAAATAAAGTACTTTAATAATTAATATTTTCTTCATAAAAATGTCACAACAAATTGTAAAAAGATATTTGTATAGTTCGAGCTGGTCAATATTTATACGGTAAAAACTTGTGCTCTTTTAAGACACATATTGTCACTTAACTAAAACCATACTCTCTTGCTAAATCTCATGTAACATTTTCTTTATGTGTTTCAAAGCAGACCAAAAATGGTATATATAACATTTTTGTTTTACTAACGGTTTTCTCCTTTTTTTATTTAAAAATATCCTCCTTTTTTATAAATTTATACTAATATTATAAAGAGAAAAGATTTGATTGGATGTTTGTTTGTTTGAATTAAATAGGCTCCGAAACTACTGAAGCGATTTGAAAAATTTCTTTACCATTAGAATCCTAAATTATCTCTGATGAACATAGGCTAGAAAATGCTTTTAGGAAACTCACCCCCTAAGAGGGGGAGAGGGGTTTGTGTGGAACTTCGTCATTTCTGGATTCAGAAGTATAAAAATCGTTATGTAGGTTATTAATTACGATTAAAAATTATATGTTTCAACATTTTTAAAATAACACCCCTTGAAGGGGAGGCGGTAAAAGTTTATAGCGAAAAATTGTCATTTTTAAAGTTGACAGTTAGTGAATATGGCAGTTGGTAATTATGTTTCTGATTACGCAGAAAAATAGAAGACGTCAGATAAGAAAGTATTTTAGAAAACTTTCTCTTTAAAGGAATAGAATCGAGGTTAAAAGTTTTAATCGAACTTTATCATTTCTGGACCTAGAATGATTAAAATTTGCATGTAGGCTATTGATTACGATTAAAAATTAACTGTTTTAACATTTTTGAAATTACACCCCCTTATAGTAGAAGAGCTAGTGAACCCTCCGACTAACGGTCTTCCTGTAAGGCCAGAAATTTGTGGAGTGATGAGTCATAGTATACCAAGGCCAACAACAATGACCTGGCAGGCATCAGCCCTGCACGCCATCAGCCCTTTTATTTTTTTAAATGTAAAATAAATAAGATAAAAAAACTTACTTCTGTAAGCTTCAAAATTTAATATAATTTAGTTTATTTATTGATAATTATGGAAAAAAATTGACAGGCGATTTGAGTAAGCAAAAATATCTACCAGGTAAATCGAAAGGTGCATAGTTTAGGGCATAAAATAAACTTTCTCCTGTAAAGTTGAAATTAAAGTATGTGTTTGAGTAAGCCATTGAAAAGAAATGTGTATACTGACAGGCGGTTCTGAACAGCATAAGACCTTGACAGGCGAGGGGAAAGATGCTAAGAGCGTGCGAGTAAGAGGCGTAACGTGAAATAAGTTAAAGTTTAAATCAGATGTTTATTTTTTAGGTTCAAACTATATTTTTAACTGCCAATGTTAAATCAAATACTGTGTACTGTCATGTATTCTTTTTAAATAAATCATTTATTTTGTAATAACAATTTGTTTAAATACAGGGTGGCCGGCCATATTTTGACCCATTTTAATCGAGAATAACTTTGGAACAAATAAAGGTATCAAGATGCGGTTTTTGCAGATGCACTTATATTTCTTTAAAGTTTATTCTCGTACCTTCACGATTTTATTGTGACATTCCATTAGCTCAAAAACAAAATGGCCGATTTTCCATTATAGGACAACTATGTTATTTTAAATGGAACACCCTGTATATGTTTCTATATTTTCAAAATTTAATCTTTCCCCTTTAAAAAAATGTAACACAAGCTATGGTTATCTCAAAAAACAACGTATTTATTGACCTTCGAAAAATTGACTGCATGTCGACCAACAATATTATTTAACAATTAAAATTTGCTTCATATGTTACAAAAAAAAGGATCGCCAAAGGTTTAGGTTATTCACAAAATAATAGTTACAATAAGGTTACATTACTTTTTAAAAAACTACTGTAAATGTTGAAAATGCCTTCCGTCGACTTCGACGCCCCTTATTTAAATTCGAAAAAAACTTATTAAAACTATTGACTAAAAATTCTTCAGGAATATTTTCTATTATGTTTCGGATATTAATTTTTAATTGCTCTAAATTTTGGGGAAGTGGACTAAAACACCTCTCTTTCACATATCCCCACAGAAAAAAATCTGGAACAGTCAAATCTGGTGAACGAGGTGGCCAGGAAATAGGGCCTCCTCTTCCAATCCACCGGTTTCCAAAAACGTTGGTCAGTGAATCCTTGGTAATGTTAGCATAATGTGGTGTAGCCCCATCTTGTTGAAAATATACGAAATTCAATAGATTTTCTTCTTGCAATTGGGGATAAAAAAATATTTCCAGCATATCAACGTAAGTCCAAGAGGTTACAGTTGGTTCATGAAACAAAAATGGCCCATAAAGTTGCTTTGACATACCACACCAGACTGTGACTTTTGGCGAATCTCTAACGTGTTCGTTATATTGTCGAGGATTTTCTGTTGCCCAAAACCTGCAGTTATGCTTATTTACTTTTCCATTGAGGTGAAATGTGGCTTCGTCTGACATTATTAGTCTATCCAAAAAATGTATATTGTTTCTTTTATTTCTTGTAACATTTGAATTTTGTATGGCTTTAATTTAAGTTCTTTTTTCATGATTTCTTGTACTGTAGTTTTAGGAATATGGACTGAACTTGAGATTTTTCTTGTTGACAATGTTGGATCTTCCTGAGTTATCTCCAGAATTTGTAACGTTTTATTTAGCAAATTCTCATTGTTTACTAATTTCTTTTTACGGGCTAAAGATCCTGTACTCCAGAATTTTCTGTACCAGATTTTAATTGAATTTTTTGTGGGTGGAGCTTTATTAAACATGTTTCTAAATCTTCGCTGGGTTTCTTTTACTGATTTGGTTTCGGCAAACATAATAACACATTTTCCTTTTTCGCTTAACGAGAACATTTTGCGCTTCCTAATTAAAATAACTTGTCAAAAATGACCAACAATGGCTGACAATGAGGCTTGTTGCTGTTATGAAAACGAGATAACTTTTTTCCACAGGCGACTTTTCAAAAAATCCTTTTAAAATAATATTCCTATTCGACATACAGTCAATTCTTTGGAGGTCAATAAATGCGTTATTTTTTAAGATAACCATAGCTTGTGTTACATTTTTTTAAAGGGGAAAGATTAAATTTTAAAAATATTGAAACATATACAGGGTGTTCCATTTAAAATAACAAAGTTGTCCTATATCGGAAAATCGGCCATTTTGTTTTTGAGCTAATGGAATGTCACATAAAAATGGTAAAGATACGAGAATAAACTTTAAAGAAATATAAGTATATTTGCGAAAACCGCATCTTGATATCTTTATTTGTTCAAAAGTTATTCGCGATCAAAATGGGTCAAAATATGGACGGCCACCCTGTACTTACACAAAGTATGTCGTTTTATTTGGTTATCAACTGTTCATCTATAAATCAAGTGATGCTAATTTAAGTATTTTTTGAACAATTTACCTGTTTTTTTTGTTATGTTTGGTTAATGGAGGTTTTAGTTACTTAAATTTATATTGTGAATAGTGAAATAATGAATACCTAAATAGACACAAACATTTCATGATCTTAAGATTACAAATCTAAACACTGTATTGACTTTAATTTTCTTTTTCCACGTTAAAAAGTTGTTTTGTATTATGGGTAAATAAAATATTATGCACCACTTTAAAATGTTGCATTTTTTTAATCTGGTAGGTACCTATTTTATAGAAAAATAGCTCATACTTAGAGCATGTTTTTTTGAGTTTTTTAATCGCAAAGCGCACAATCTGTCATTATTTTGAATTTAGGTAATTATCACAAAAAATATTGCAACTTAAAAGTTCCATAAAATACCTAAATATAGAAAATATACACTTTCAGTCTAAACGATAACGTCGAGACTCGAAAAGCGGGCAATAATCCACAAATTGGCAACGCAGCACTCCTTCCCACCCAATTTAGATTTTATGACAATTATTAAGAGCTGCATATATTACAAATATCTGGCGGAATAGTCATTTAAAGGAACCAACGTTTCTTACCCCTGAAAATAATGGTTGGAACTTAATAGATGATCACTACGATTTCAATTGGTTTGAGGGAGATACGGTTCCTGCTTCTATATACGACATACTTTTACAAGACCCTACTAATGCTGATACTGCCGAAGCACAGTCAACTGAAACTGAAGATTACATTTCAGGTAACACACAGTTATTTGATTTAATAAGATTCATTATACAGTCCTACGTAATTGAGCGCGATATTCAATTCTTAATGACATTATTAATTAATTAAAATATTTTTTTCTTTTCAGAGGAGGAAAACGATATCGAAGAGTGGGATTATGATGAAAGAAGTAGTGGTGAAGAAGTGTCGGATGATGATGATAATAAATGTAAAAAATAATGTAGATTACACAACAATTAATAAAAAATACTGCATCTATAATTTTTAATTTTATTTAATGTCATTTACACTATATGCATTCACGTTACGCCTCTTACTCGCACGCTCTTAGCATCTTTCCTCTCGCCTGTCAAGGTCTTATGCTGTTCAGAACCGCCTGTCATTCTACACATTTCTTTTCAATGACTTACTCAAACACATACTTAAATTTCAACTTTACAGGAGAAAGTTTATTTTACCCCCTAAACTATGCACCTTTCGATTCACCTGGTAGATACTTTTGCTTACTCAAATCGCCTGTCAATTTTTTTCCATAATTATTAATAAATAAACTAAATTATATTAAATTTTGAAGCTTACAGAAGTAAGTTTTTTTATCTTATTTATTTTACATTTAAAAAAATAAAAGGGCTGATGGCGTGCAGGGCTGATGCCTGCCAGGTCATTGTTGTTGGCCTTGGTGTACTATGACTCATCACTCCACAAATTTCTAGCCTTACAGGAAGACCGTTAGTCGGAGGGTTCACTAGCTCTTGGACTATTAAGGGGGTGAAAGTTTATATAGAAAAAATGTAATTTTTGAAGCTGTAAATATGGCAATTGGTAGTTATGTTTCTGATTACGCAGAAAAATAGGAGTCAAAAACTAAGAAAGTATTTTAGAAAACTTTCCTCCTAAAGGGGTAGAATGGAGGGTAAAAGTTTAGATCGAACTTTATTATTTCTGGACTTAGAAGTATAAAACTTGGTATGCAGGCTATTGATTAGGATTAAAAATTAACTGTTTTACCATTTTTGGAATTATATCCCTTGGGCGGTTAAAATGGGTATGAAAGTTTAATAAAAAAATTCGTTATTTTCAAAATTGTTAATATAGGTGTTGATAATTAGGCTTCTGATTACCCAAAAGGGTTTTAGAAAACGTCCCCGTAAATTGTAGATTGGGGGGAGGGTAAAAGTTTGTATGGAACCGCATTTATATTACAAATAAATAAATGAAATACGATAAAATAAAAATTGCTCAATCACACGGCGCCCGCTACACAGCGTAGTGTGTGACGGAAGAAGAAGCGCGGGGAGCGTGATGTGATGTGACGCGATGTAGTATTAAGGGAGGGTGGAGCAGTATTCCGCGAGAACGGAAAACCCAAAACAGCCGAAATTGTGTAGTCCCCGCGGGCAAAATGCTAGTATTCTACAAAGAACCAGAAAATATTTCCTGTTCGGCAAATTTCGTGCTGGAAACCTCTGGCGATATTATTGTATTGTTTAAGCACTATTTATTTCTACTTATAAAGTTAATTAATATATCAGATGTTTAATTATAAGTGACTTTTAAAAGAAAATTTAACGAAAAAATCTGTAAATGGATTATTTCTGTCTAAACAAAACAACCTATTTTTAAGTTTAGAGTTTAGACCGTTAGTGCAAATAAACTTTTTTATGGTAAACATTATTTGCTATCGATTTATGCAAAAATATACAGGGTGTTTCAGTTTTAAAGCCAAGAATACATTTTATGGTTGTGTTTAGAAATATATACTTTTTTTGCAGAGGTTTGTTTGGTGATAAACTATCAAAGTTTTAACTGCAGTGGAAGTAGACCTGTTATTTCTTTAAAACATTTTTAATGGTTGTGGGTGTGGTGTATGCAAATTTTAAAAGCTGTAATATTGGACTCTTTAGAGGTACAAGTTTTTACTGACTTTCCTTATGATTCAAAATTATTTATACTTAACTTCGAATTGTTAACAAAGATGTCAAATTTTTATTCATACATTTTGCCACTAAAGGATATTTTTATTTGATTAACATAATGCGCAAGTAACTGATATAATGTCAGAAATAATCGCGTTCCCATTTGATTAGAATTTGCATCTTCAACATTAATACAAAGTGCGGTATCGCGATATTTCCGCATAATTTTATTATCGTAAAAAAAAACTAAAAAACCCATAATAAACTGTATCGCTTGGAATTATTACATAGGAAATATTCTTTTTATACAAAGTAATCTAATATTATTTGAAACATTTAAAATGGTAATTTGTACATGTAAGTAACGGAATTTTTTACAAATGTTTTTTGTAATATACTTTTATTTATTTTTATTATAGATCAAAAAATGGAATATCTAATAAAGTCTCATCATTGCCATACAGGGGAATTCTGACACCGTTTACAGACAAACGCAGCCACCTTTAGTTGAATTCAAATTGGGCCAACCAATGAGCTGCTAGGTTAACTGAAGAAAGCATCGATTTGGCATAAGCGTGGCATCATAAATGTACATTCTAAGGTTTTTTTTTTTGAGTAGGGGTTAGGAATGCATATCTGAGGTTCTGCCTAGCAATGAATAAACCTCTGTACTCAAACAATAAAATACTATTTCGTCGTAAAGCTTGGCTGCCAAGTATCTTTTTGTTTCATTTACTTGATAGTATATTATGATTAATTACACAGAAAAGTAATGATGTCACAATACTTTTTTGTTTTTGGACAGCTAGTAATAAAGGCGCTAAACAACGTGACAACAGTGGATTTTTCGTAGAGGGGTACTTCGGCCACCTTGGGCCTTCGGCTTCGCTCGACAGATAACAGATTCAATATGGCGTTTTAGTCTGAATGGTTTTCGTCGTTTGGGTTATTTTTGTGACAATTGTTGTAAAAATTTCAGTTTTGTGTAAGTACTTTTAATAAATTAAAATGGTAAGGCAGTGCCAATTGTGTAAAGTGACGGATATGATTCCTGGATTATCATTTTACAGTAAGTACAAACCATGCTTGTACCATTCTATCGCCAATAATAAACACAAACATGTTGGGCGCAGCTCTCGATTGCGTTTATGAATGAAATGCTTTCTCTATCTATGCTGTCAGCTCATTGGGGCCAACTATGACTTCCCCATTTGGTTTCTATTTCTATTCTACTTGGTCTATTAGTGCTTGCAGCCTGAAAATCCTTTTTGTCTTTAGATAAAAATCATTGGATGCTATATGAAAAGTAAAAATATATATATATAGACACACAATGAATTTTCATTAAATATGAGACACATGACATATGCTGACTACATTTTTCTACTTTTTATTTTTAACTATTCTTCTATAAAAAAAAAATAACATCAGACCAGTTTCGTTAGAAGGTGAAAATGGGTGATTCTAGAGCATTCAGGGCAGGTCAGGCTTATAATATAAAGATTTAGAAAAAAAATGTGACTAAAATATTTACCCAACTAAAATTTTGTAAGAGAATATATAGTTTTTAAATCAAAATAGCCATCTAAAAAGAATATTGGTTGTTATTATACAAGGAGTTAAAAAATACGGATAAATTAATTATTATGACCAACTTTTTAAGTGCCCTCCGATTTTTAACATTAGGGTTTCTTCCACAAAAAGCTATAGTTTACTGGTACAAACGTGTGGCTGAAAAATTACTACAATCTATCAATGAATTTTTTATTCATTTGAAAAAATGTAAAACATTATTTTAAAGGTTTCTAGCCTTTAAACTAAGCAATTTGTTTACTAAAAGGTTAAGTTAAATCTTAACATTTTAGGCCAAGAAACATGTGGATCCTCCGTTGTCCACGCCATTTCCGGACACCCTGTAAAATAAATGTAATTGACCGACAATTTTTTAGAAAATAGCTTTTGCGAATTAAAATTTAACAACTGTTTCATTTCTAAACCTTTAACCAACCAGTAACAAGAGTTACCTTTTTATATTAACCTTTAATGTTATAGAATAAATAAGTTTTATATTTGTTTAACATTTGTGACTTTCGCAGAATCAAGACGTCATACAGATATTTCAGTAATCTTAATTTTTATAATTTTAATATTTGTTTGCTTAATCGCCTTTGAAACAACCTAAAATACTACAAAACCGAAGAGATCCAATTACCGATCCCAAATATTTTTTTACTACAGTGAAAGTCGGATACAACGACGGCGAAGGGACTACTGAACATGGGTCGTTATAAACGGCCGTCGTTATTAAAGGACCTATATACACTACTTCTTTTTTTTCAAATAAAACTATGTACATAATTATGTATGTTATAAATATTTTTTAATTTTACAAAACCCTGAAAATACATAGATACATACAAAAAAAAAACAAAAATGAGAGTCCAATATAAAAAAAACTAAATTTACACTGATACAGGTAACGTAAGGTAAACCTACATAGTACATAAAATTCATATGTACATACATATGTACATACATATTAAAAAATAATAATTATTTTTGTAAAAAATCTGTAATCTTTGTTTGTTTTTTGCAACGCGAGTTAAAGTAAATTGATTCAATTTTTTTCTCAATGAAACTGGTTGTGTCTAAAAGTTTTTTGTCACTCGCATTATTGTATAGTACAAAACTGTTTAGGGTCTTCACTGCTTGTAAAGCTTCTTCAATAGATGGTAGATTAAATTCTTCTTCGCCCTCAGACCTGTCCTCTTTACCTTGATCTTGGGTATCCTCAATTGTAAGCGCCTCCGCTGCAATTTGCTCGTCACCCAAAGCACTGTTTGTTTCTAAGTCACTATCAGAATCTATGAAATCGGTCCATAATTCATCGGTTAATTTAAAGTTTTCTTTAATTACAGCTAGAGGCACATAATCTTCTGTATCAAAGTCATTAGTTATTCTTCTTGCCAACTCGGCTAAAGGAATGTCGTCTTCAGGTTCGGCAGTTTCCAGTGTCTGTTCTAGGAATCCGGCATGTTTAAAACAATTAATGATTGTTTGTTGTGATACCTTATTCCAGGCTTTGGAGATCATCGATATTGCGTCCAAAATATTAATGGAAGACTCCTTAGATAATTGATTGTTTTCAATAATATTCATTAACTGGAACTTTCTATAATGGACTTTCAAAGATCTTATGATACCTTGGTCAACTGGCTGCAACACTGATGTGGTATTGGGTGGCAAGAATTGAAGGTTGATATTGTTTAAATTTGACACTTTTGGATGCGCTGGGCAATTATCTACTAAGAGTAAGATTTTATTTTTTTTCTTCATTAGCTCAGAGTCCCAATCTCTCAAGATCTTAATAAACAGGTCTGAAGTCATCCAGGCTTTTTTATTAGACATGTAGGTAACAGGTAATGTCTTAACATTTTTAAAACAACGAGGGTTTTTTGATTTTCCAATAACAATCAACTTACGTTTTTCTGATCCAGACATATTGGCAGCAACAAAAAGAGTAATTCTCTCTTTGGGCATTTTCCCTCCCGTGCACTTTTCGCCTTTAAATTTAATTGTCATGTCTGGAAGCATTTTGTAGAACAGACCTGTCTCATTTGCGTTAAAAATCTGGTCACTTGTATACCCTTTTCCTATTTCAGGCCATACAGTTTTAAGCCAGTTTTCTGTCACTCCAGGAGGTACACTAGCAGATTCACCACTTATTTTTCCATAAACAATATTATGCCTTTTTCCAAAACGTTTTATCCAACTTTCTGTGCAGGTGTATTCCGGTCCTTTATTCAGTAGTCTGCCGAAATGTTTCGCTTTCGCCTGTAGTATAGGACCACTAATTGGCGATCCTCTACTTCTTTCAACTTTAAACCAGTTAAATAATGCTTCATCTATATCTGCATGACTGGATAACCTAAGTTTCTTCTTTGGTAGCAAATTCTGATTAAATGCATTTGTTATTGCATCCCGGTTCTTCCAAACTGTAGAAACAGTTGAATGCGTTAAGCCTAACTCCTTTGCAATAGCAATATTTGGTTCACCTTCCTCAAGTCTGCAAATTATTAGGCCTTTTTCCTCAATGGACAAAACTTTTCTTTTTTTTGAATTCATTTTAACACTGCGTAATACGCTACTACCATACGTATGCACTAAATAAAAAGTAAACAAAGAAAAGCATTTATGAGATCGACAAACAGGTATTTTCCCGGCCTCCAGTTCCGGTAATTCCCCCAAGAATAACTTGTAGTTATTGGTTACAAATGATTGCTGTGTGAATTACACGCGTTCGGTCGTTATATCCGGCCTTCCACATGAAAAATATTTTGCATAAGGACGCTAAAAGCGACTTGGTCGCTATAACCGGCGTCGTTATAGGCAAACTTTTTTAGACTTGCGTTACATATAAATCCAACCAAACTTTCCAGTTTTCGTCGTAATAAGCGACTTGTTTTTATAAGCGACGTCGTTATTCGCGACTTTTACTGTATTACTAAAATTATTTTTTTTAGTATTTTTATATACCTAACACTCGTAGTGCGACTATCCAAAGCTGAAATAATTTCAGTTTTTGAGTGCTTTATCAGTTTTTAGTCTCGATTATTTAGGTTTTAGAAAAACTGCATTTTAACTTAATCGCCGGTATTTTGCAATTTTTTTTAGGAAATTTTGTTATTAACAAATTTCTCGGTATACCTATTCAAACTGGTAAACACCGCTTTCTTTGTCAGTACTCAAGCCTTGAAACAGTAATCCACCTAAGTCCTATCAATATTATCAGAAAAAAAGTCTACTTTACGAATGATAAGACAAAGTTATGTCTAAGCGTTTTTATTTTTTTTTTGTTGTTGCAGAAAATAAATATTTCAAAATCGCACCCATTTGCAAAATATGATAAATTAATACTTATGAACATAAGAGACGTTCGATACCAGTACCGGGAAATCTAGCAGTATTTATTAAATAGTACAGGAAATGAAACATTTTGGTTCGGAAATTTTTCGTCCTAAACGGATTTACCTAAAATTTTCACAGAAGGTAGGAAATAGCCCAAGGATCAAAGGTTATATCATGCCGAGGAGCGCTTTTGTCCTGGGGGTGGTTGCCACCCCATCTTGGGGGTGGAATGTTTTATTACATTTTAACTACGGGAATCGATGAAGAAAGTAATTCTTAGTAAAAAACGTTCTATACATTTTTTTCGTAAAACTAATATTTTTCGAGTTACTCGCGGTTGAAAGTATCAGTTTGTCGACGAAAAAAATCGACGTTTTTAATAGGTTTTTTGCGAATTACTCTAAAAATATGCATTTTATCAAAAAAAATGTAAAGAGCAAAATTGCAGCTTATAAAGAAACCAAAAAAACCCTATTTTTATAATTTCTCTACAATCAAAACGGACCGAGCTACGGCTTGTGGATGGTTAGCTTTTGCTCGTCAAATGCTAAATTTAAAAGATTCAGTCAAATAGCGGAAAAACTTTGCATTTTTCGAGGAAAACTTACAAGATCTTTTTTAAAGTATAATATTAGACCTTTCTTTTAAATAGAAAGAAAAGTCCCTAGCATCAAAATTGAGCAAGTTATGATAAAAATAAGGTCGACCCCTACTTATTTACATATACGAAAAAATCAGTGAAAACAACCCACTAATTACCCTCCTAATTAAAAATGATCTTTACCCTTTTACGATTCTTTTTATATATGTATTATCAATAAATCCTAGAAGTTTGACCAATTTAAAACGCTTAATTATAGAAAAATTGGAGGATAAAGTGAAAAACGATTTTAAAGCTCTAACAAGGGTTGATTTTTATGGGTTGAAATATTCTAAAATTGTATTCTAAGGCATCAAACAATCATTATTCAAACCAAATTTTACCCATCTAAAGGTTTAAAATGTTATTTTATAAGTTTTGACAATTAGGGGTAGTTTTCACCCTTAAAAAACAAACAGCGCCCATCGACATGATATAGAATTTGAAGTAGAGGGTAAGACGAGCCTAATTTCAAACTTTTATGCCATAATATTATACCGTAAACTATTAAAATGTTTTTTTCTACATTATAAGCGTTATTAGATAATTTTAAGATAAAACATTTTTTTTGTAATTTTGTTATAAAGGGTGAATTTTAAGGGTTGAAACGTTACAAATATAATGTAAGTTATAACTCACAATATAAAAATATATTCATTCTACATATTTAGCTATGATTTTAATTTACATAATGTCTATTTCTATAGTTTTTTATTTTTTTAGTATAAGGGGTCGTTTTTAGCCCCTTAAATTAAAAAGCACATGTTAAAATATAAAAACTTTGATCTAGATAGTGAAAACAACTTAATTTCAATTTTATATAAAAGTTGAAACTGTACAAAAAATCCGGAGTCAAACAACTTTTCCCCCTCACTGTACTATTAAACAGATTCGAAATTTTAAACCGCAGAGACAAATAAGATTTTTTTAAAAATGCCTTGAAATGTTTGGAATAAAGCTGCCCAGTCTCTGTAAATGAGCTTTTATTAAAGGAAAAACAAATTAAATAATAAATTACCTATTGGAAAAATGAGGTTGATAGAATCACCATAAACTGATCTGATACTGTTTACATATTATTTTATTACATTTTACCCTGGATTACTTAACCTGATTTTCTAGGTCACTTAGGATCGATTTAATTTTGCTCATAAAAAAAAACAATAGGCATGATGACACCACCCAAAAATTACTAATGTTTTGTAAATAATTATGGATTATTAAAAGCGTTTTTATTTTTACAATAAATAAAATACTGGTATTCATTTAAAAAAATAAAACTAAAAAATAAAGTAGTCCATGATAAGTTGAACACCAATCAGAGCGAATTACGTCACGTCTGTGTAAACGTCATTTTCTGTCGTTTGTATTTTAACAATGTCTTCGCTGTTTATCTATTTTTATCAAGTATTTTAATGTTCCCAGCGATTAATTGCTTAGTTTTAACTTACCAAATTCAAAATCCCCAATTTTAAATCAAAAAACAAGAATTTACTAAAGAAAATAGGTGTTATTTTTCGAGAATTGATTTGTTGATTCTAGAAGTTTTTTGTATCGAGCAAACGCTTCTGTTTAACAGAATTCGAAATTGTCAAAACATCCATGTAAGTACAGAGTGTCCCAAATTCGATTCTCATCATTGGGATCTCGGAAACTTGAAGAGATACGAGGTCGATTAAATGGAAGCAAAGTTGCGCAATTTGATGCTAATTAAAATGCCTCCTTAAAAGTTTAAAAACTTAAATACTTCCGAAGATTTTTGGAAAAAAACGAATATTCTCAATTTCATTTTTATTTTTTTACGATTATTTAAATAGATATAACAAAATAAATTTCACAACTTCATTGCTACTTTTTCTTTTTTACAAGACAGTGTTATTAGGGTTACACACCGACGTTTTGTCTTCGAGCTGCTATCATTAACTTTGTTTTTTTCAAATACGACCCTGGTATTTTGATTACGTGTTTTAAGAGCTTTTAGGATCGCAAAACCAATGATATTCGGAAAAATCATTTTAATGTTTTCCTACCAAAAATCTATTATGTCTCTCTCTAACACATGATTTCTTATGGAAATTGCCATAATTATGAATTTTTTTAATAAGTGCAATACATCATTGGTTTTGGGACCTTAGAAGCTCTTAAAATACGTAATAAAAAATCCAGGGCCATTTAAAAAAAAACAAAGTTGATGATGGCAGCTCGAAGACAAAACGTCGGGTTGTAAATATAATAACACTGTCTTGTATAACAGAAAAAGTAGTAGCCAGAGATCTGTTTGTTATTCATAAATAATGTATACTACCCTGGGTACAAGGGAAGCACTGTTTGGAATGTTCTTATGCAAAGATGTCTGGACGTAAATCAAGATATATACATTTGTTTTATTGACTTTGAGAAAGCGTTTGACAGAGTCCAACACGAAAAACTGATAGAAATATTACAAAGAAAAAATATTGATACATAAAACTAATAGCAAACCTATACTGGGGGCAAACAGCTAGAGTTAGATTAGATGGCTGTTTATCTGAAAATATAGAAATACAGCGTGGTGTTCAGCAAGGGTGTATTTTGTCTCCTCTTCTTTTTAATGTTTACAGTTAATTTAAGTTTAATTTAATGTTACAGAGTTAATCTTTGAGAAAGCTCTTGCAAAAGGGGACGAAGGAATAAAAATAAACGGTCAACAATTTAACAATTTTAGGTATGCAGACGATACAGTAGTAACAACAGACAGCATTGAAGAACTGCAGCATCTGCTGCAAAGAATTAATGACTCTTGTAAACGATATGGACTTAATATGAATATATGGTTATCACAAAACAACAAAATATAGACGTAAACTTAACAATTGATAACGCTAAAATTGAAAGAGTACAACACTACAAATATTTAGGCACAATAATAAATAAAACTGCTAAACATCAGTTACAAAAAATAAAAGCCAGAATTGAGACAGCCAGAAGATCTTTTATCAATCTCAAAAAGTTTCTTTGCAAAGACATAAACTTAGAATTGAGGATAAGAAAACTTTGATGCTATGTATTTTCAACTCTATTATATGGTGCCGAAGCATGGACACTTAAAACAGCTGAAATAACTGGTAGCGTTTGAAAGATGGTGCTATCGTCGCATGTTGCGGATTTCGTGGACCCGACAAGCTTACAAATTTCGAAGTGCTGCGTCGTATGAACAAATAAGAAGAAATTTATAAAACGCTAAAGAAAAAGAAACTCGAATATTTTGCACACATTATCAGAGGTTCAAAATATCAATTGCTGCAAAATATTATGGAGGGAAAAATTCAAGGAAGGCGTTGTCAGGGTAGAAAAAGAACTTCATAGTTGAGAAACCTTAGAGAATGGTTCTCAATGACGTCCAATGAACTGTTCCGTGCAGCTGCAAATAAGGTGCGTGTAGCTATGTTGATAGCCAACCTCCGTTAGGAGATGGTACACGAAGAAGAAGTACACTACCCTACACTTTTTACGTAAACACTCTTATTAAAAGTGTATTTTAGTACTAGGTGTCTACAGAAAGTGTAAAATAGTGTAAACTACTTCTGAATAACAAACAGACCTTTCAAGAAGTAACATTTAGAGATTACGTTAATGAAATTTGCTTTATCGTAACATTAAGTTTTACACCTAAAACAAGATGATTTTACACGCCACATCATCTTAATATGTATTCATGAAATAAGGTATAACAAACATCAAACTGATTTTCACAGAAATGAATTTGGACAGACAGATTTTGGATCTCGCCGTGAAAGACTCGGCCACTTTTTTCGCATCGTTTTGTTATGTGGAACGTAAACAAATAACTTGCAGGAGTTTTTACTGATGTGTTATAATACTAAGGAAGCGCACACCACTTATGCACTTTGGAATCCTTTGTTTGCGTTACTAGCGAAGCTGACACAGGTGAGCCTTTTGGGGAGAAATTTGAAACTTAAAATTAAAACCATAATATTTTTCACCCTTATTTTTTGCAAATATAATATATTTTTTGCAAATAGCATATACTCCTGAACATCATAGAACAGTTTTTCATCATCTTTACATTTTTTAAAAGCACCAAGACACCGACTAACAGAAAGTTTGATTTTGTATTACCAAACTTTCTGAGTAGTATGTAATAATGAAGATGATAAATTTTTAAGAACTTCTGTATTATTCCTTCCAAATAACTCTTTTATTTTTGCACGTCTTTTCAGATTGGCTAAAAGTGTTTCTGAAGAACTAGATTATTTTTGAAGTAACTACCCCAAGTAAATAGTTTATCTCTGAAGAATTGTGATTTTAGATAATTGTTCCAAACCAGTCTTTCTCAAAGTGGGCGATAACGCCCCCTTGTGGGCCTGGGTTCTAGAGGGGGCGGTAAGGGACCCAGAAAAATTGGGGGCGCTGATGTGATTTTGAGGGTGATGGGTGATTTGTAACTTTAGCTACTTCATATTTTAAAATTCACTGAAATTAAAATCCTTCTACACACATCCATTTATTAGTTCATATTTTTAGCCTATTTTTTGTATAAATATAAATTAAAAATATATTAAATGTTTAATATTTTTAATGCGTTTACAACGCTATTTATGTCTTAAGATATTTAGTAATAGGCCTCAAACACTGAAAGATATTCGTGTCTTCAAGTGTCGCAGGTGAGGTGCTCACCTCCGAAGACACGTGTTAAAAAAATGTATATGTTGTTGCGGTCAAGCAGAGCACTTGCCGAACCGAGATTTTTTATGTACCTTATCTAGTAAAATTAAAGAAAAAATAAAATTAAAATTAGAAGGTTCAATTATAAATTCACGTTTGGCGCGAACAAATATTGTACGATTTATTTGTGCAATCCTGTATTTTAGTCCGTCAACGTTCGTCGGTTCGTGTTTGCGGAGTGCAGATGCCGAAATACACAGCCGCGGCTCGCGGCTCGTGACTTTCCGGCAACTGACGTGAATAGAGGTGTGTCGTTCGCGAACGATTCGTTCAAAAAGAACGAATCAGAGCACTGATTCGAATAAATTAATTCCCTGTTTTCAATGGATTTGAATCGTTTTTGAGCCACTTGCTCGATCGCTCTACGATGAATAACGAACCTAGTTTGGATGATTCGTTTCGTTCATAAGGTCACTAAGTCAGAATCGGGCTAGAACTCAAAGATTCGGTAATTCGGTATTTTATGACGGCAAATTGGTCGTTTTTGTGCTACGATCCGGCAAGTGGCGAGCGGTCTGTTCTATTACGATTTTGCTCACATTTCCAGAGGTGTATTAAACAAACAATTTATGCGTATTACCGGTTCGAGTCAGTTTTGGCTATATATCTATTTGGCAATTAAAAGAACTTTTTTATTTGTTTTAACTATTCTTTTGAACAAAGACTTAATTTGGAGGTACATTTGTAGGTTTTATTAATTATGGTTTTTAAAAGTTTTATTTCCAATATATTTTTTAAAATAATTATTATACCAAAATGAAATAAATGTAAATAATTTCTTTATTTTAGATAACTATCACATTTTTTGTAGAATTCAAAACCGACCGAGTCCGACCGGCATCATTATTGTTAATTTTAAATCAAAGATACTCTTAATATTATAAAGTTGCATTAATAGTGTTCTCATTGGTAAGAAAAGTGTCGTTTAGAATATGGGTTTAATTAAAATCCAGGCGAGTCGAGACTAATATGTTATTGGGATTTTTAAGGTGAAAAAAAGGGGGGCGGTACAAAATAACTGATTTTTAAAGTGGGCGTTCACAGAAATAAGTTTGGAACCTCTGTTCCAAACCATTGTTGTAACTAAATTACGTGTTAAATTAAATTTAAATGTTAATGGGTCACATATTTAATTTTGTATTTCTTGCGTTAAAAAATAAATTATCCAGAATATCCAGGATTGTGACTTTAAATAATTGTTTCAAACCTGTGAGTTAACCAACTTGTGTGTTTAAGTTTAAATGTTAATTTGTGACATATTTAATTTTGCATTGCTTGTGCTTAAAAATAGGCATAAGCCCGTAATAAATAAATAAACAATTTCTTACAAACTGGCTTACCTTATTATAACACTTTGTATAAATATAAAGCCTCCATAGAAACAATACGATCTTGCGAAAGTTTTAAAAATTGCCCTTTTTAGGCTAGGTTTCTCAGCTTTTTTTTGTTTGGATTTTTGTGTTCTTTTGACTTCCTCCTCCCAATTTCTGCAAAAAATATGGTAGAAAGTTATTTTTTATAATTTAAAATAAAGCGTAATAATAGTTTTAAATAGAGAATGCTTACAATGTTAAGATCTGATTTGGTCATAGTTTGACTCCCTCAGGTCAGGGTCAAGGGCATTTCACGGTCGAGTGTATATCTATGTTTTTGAGGTCACTGAATATGAATCGGTAGTCAGTTTAACCCCATCAAATTTGGTTGCGATTTGACCCTAAAATGTCCTTGAACCTGACTTGATGAAGTCAAACTGACCCCGGATTCGGATTCAGCGACACCAAATCACAAAGATGCCATTGTCAAGTCTTTCAGACCATAATTTATTGTAGGGCATTTCAAGGTCAAATCGCAACCAAATTTGAAGGGTGGGGACCACGGATTCGTATTTAGCGACCTCAACAACGTAAGTATACACTGTTCGAATATGGTTGCGATTAATTTTGCAGATTTGACCTTGAAATACCCTTGACCCTGACCTGATGGGGTTAAACTGACCCCAAATTCGGACTCAGCGACCGCAAAAACATAAAGATACCATGGTCAAGTCTTTCGGATCTTCAATTTTTTTTGTGGGACTGTGTTATTTTTTATTCTGCCGACCCTTTTTAAGTAAAAGGTGAGTATTGGTAGACTTTTTTGCGACAAAGAACATGATTGTATTTTTGAAGCATTGAACTGGAGCGGTCTAAGGTGTCTTGATAAAAAATTGGTTTAAGGTCCTGTCAAGGAGATATGTTATCTGCCCTTACTTTTCAAATCAAGCTTAGAGACTGGCTTGAGAAACCAAATACTAGAATAAAGAGTACAATCGTCAGCAAAATGTGGAATTGGGATGATTGTGGAAGAGATGAGATGTAAAGTATAAAAGTGTAGCACCAATTTTTGCATGGAAAACCATGTGAAGAAGAATTGTTTAAAAGCATATCATTGTAAACCTGGTAAAAAGCCTTAGATATACCAAGATCAATAATCTAGAATTCGCCAAGAAGTTTAATTTTAAAATTGTTCCAGTTATGTGAAACAAACGGAAATATATTTGCTGTGGATTTAATAAATTTTCCCTACTGAACAAACAACTAAAATATTGTTAAAAAAATATTGTTCTTAGCTTCTCAGAGTTAAATTACAATCAGAGTGTAATCTCGATGTTTTTGCAAAATAAAATTTGTTTATTAATACAAATAGTATATTTTTAATTTTCTTAGAAATGGTATTGTAAATTAATTTTTACCTTTCCAGGGCATCTCCTAACGGTCCTGATAAGTCTTCTTTGGTACTGTTGTAAATATCTTTTACTTCCAAGTCTTTCTTATATCCAGTCTTGAAAAATGGAAGGACCCAACTATAAATAATAAAAAAAAACATTAACAATCTTCTGAGGAGTGCAATTTAATAACGAGGAACATAGTCTGCGTTTTAGTAAAATTTTCTGGTATTTGGTAACAACACTAAGCTTAACCTTACATTAATTAACAAGATATGTTTTACCTTACAGTTAGCCTAGATGGTTTATTTGATACCGTAAAATTCTTTTTTAAAAATAAGGAACTTTTTTCCCGTTTTTATACAAGAAATCTACCAAAATTTTTTCCCAGTAATAGTGAAACACTAAATTTTAAAACTTTGAATATTCTTAAATATTTTTCCCCATATTAAACCGCATATTGAGAAACAGTCCAGTTAAAATATAGTTTATTTAGTTCTCTTTTAGGGTAAAAAAAAATTAGTAATAAGTAGTTTATTATAAGTGAAACAAATTATATATTGAAATTAATAAAAGTACCCATAGTACAGTCACTAAAGGGTTCCTACCTTCGAATTCTTTAAACCTTTATCGATTTGCGTAAAAATTGGTAAGTAGTTAGAGGGTGCCTCAAGTAACAAAAGTGACATAGTGCTGACTTGCGCTTTTACCCTGGGGTGGATGCCACCCCCTCTCGGTGGTTAAAATTTTGTTATATTAAAAATACTCCTGGAAATAGATATAGACTAATTCTTAGCAACTTTTGTTCCATGAAGTTTTTTTGATAAGTCAATATATTTCGAATTATTAACTATTGAAAATGTTGATTTTGTAAAAGAAAAAATCATGATTTGATACGGTTTTTTACAAATAACTCCAAAACTTTACGTTTTTGCAAAAAAATTTCCTCACCAAAATGAAAGCTAATAAAAAAACAAAGAGATTGTTTTTTAAACATTTAAGGTTGAATCTAAAGCGAATTAAAGGTATCATTTGTTTTGTGAGTACGCCAATGCAAGTATTCGAGGTTAAATAAAGAGAAACCGATACATTTTTTGAAAAATATTTGTGGAACACTTTTTAAAGTATATGTAGACCTTTTAAATGAGCCCCAGATTGAGTAGATTCCATTAAAACTAAGCAAGTTATGATGAAAATAAGACATGGCTCTCGATGCTTTAAAGAAAAAGTGATAAATAAAACCTATGCCACTTCCATTAAAATTGAAATTTATAGTATTCCTAAAGAAATTTACTTTATTTAAGTGTAAGTAATAAGCTTAAGAAGTTTAACTGGTTTAGAATGTTTTTTTTTTTTTGTTTAAAGTACGATTTTTCAAAAAGAGATTTTTCAAAATTTTCTAAAAAGTCTATTATTTTCATAATAACTCTAAAACTACTAGATATACGTAAAAAATGATAAAAAAAAACAAATTTTTCTTTTTTTTTTAACAAACGTTTTGTTTTTTTTTTAATTTTTGTAGCATAAAAAACAACCAAGATATAATCAGTAGAAGTTTAAATTTTATTGCGAGGGTCACCTGACCCGAGCCCTCTAGCCCTTTAAGTGTTAAAAATAAGGACCTTTAAAGAGGAAAGATGTCGATGATCTTATAACCCTTTAAATTACCTTTAAAATGGTTTTTGAATGGACCCGATAACATAAAAATTAACTGAGTTATCGTAAAAAACCAATCGCATTTTTTTTCATTTTAAGCTATGTACACATCGAAAAAACAAACACGAACAAACATTAGCGAACAAACGTTTTTCTTTAGTGTAGACAGTGAAAACGCGAACAAACTTTTGTTTGTTCTTGTTCATACGTTTTCGAGTAGACATCGGTACATCAAAAGGTATTTACACACCAAAGAAACGAACAAGAACAAACATCAGCAAACAAACGTTTTTCTTTAGTGTAGACAGTTAAAACGGCGAACAAACGTTTGTTTGTTCTTGTTCACACATGTTCCAGTGGACGTCGGTACATCAGAGATGATTATGGTCATCCTAAACTATTCCAACTAGTCGAACAAGACTAAACAAACATTTGGTTGCGCTTTGTAGACAGAAAAAGCGAACAATAAACAAAAAACACATACAAAGAAAGTGAACAAGAACGAATGTTTGTTTTTGTTTTTTTTTTCGGTGTGTACATACCTAAATAGAAATAAATTTTGTTCGTCGTCATCCATACCTTTTCCAACTGGTCAAACAAGAGTGAACAAATATTTCCCTATGTAGACAAAAAACGCGAAAAATAAACAAATAACACATACAGACAAGGTGAACAAGAACGAATGTTTGTTCTTGTTTGTTTTTTCGGTCTGTACATACCTTTAGGATATTATTTTGTATCTGTAAAGGTATGTATACACCGAAAAAACAAACAAAAACAAACATTCGTTCCTGTTCACTTTCTTTGTATGTGTTTTTTGTTTGTTGTTCGCTTTTTCTGTCTACATAGCGCAACCAAATGTTTGTTTACTCTTGTTCGACTAGTTGAAATAGTTATGGATGACCATAAAAACAAAAATTCTCTTTGATGTACCGACGTCCACTGGAACATGTGTGAACAAGAACAAACAAACGTTTGTTCGCCGTTTTAACTGTCTACACTAAAGAAAAACGTTTGTTCGCTGATATTTGTTCGTGTTTGTTTTTTCGGTGTGTACATACCTTCATATTTACGTGGTAAATGCTCACAAAATATACATATGTGTATGTGTATGAGCATATATACATACATACGAGCATCAAGGAAGTTTAAAGGTGTATGGAAGCCCAATGCTATGGCCCATTCGATCAAAAAATGTCCAGCCCAGTATAAAAATAACTGTCAGAGTTGGCCCCGCCGATTCTGCGCAATAACAAAATTCCACGAAATAATTTAATGTGTTCCCTACTTACACACTGATAAATCAGTGTGTAGTTAGGCAACACATTATACTTTTATGAGAACCGTAGTACCGTTTTTGGTGCAAGGGCGCGCGCGGGGCTTATGAAACTATATCAGTGCTGTACCGTCCACCGTCGTCGTCTCATCATTCGTCATTTTCGTTGTGGTTTGTGCCCTTTGCGCCGTATTAGTTTCGATTGTTTTGCTTTGTGTGAGTACCTATATTTTGTGGTTGCAGAAGTTTTTTGGATTGATAGAAACCTTATTTTAGTGATTAGTGTTTATTAAATTGTGACTATAATTTTGTGTTTATTGTTTGTTACTTATATTATCGTAACAAAATGATTAAAGGTTGTATGGTTTTGTCTTGCAAATCCAAGGGTAACATACGCGGCATTCTTTACTTAAGGTAAGTATTTCTTATATTTAAATTAGGTGCTTCTTATGAGACGTAACGTTAGGTAAGCGAATAAATAATAATATATCAATTATGAATAATAGAATAATGAAAATTTCATAGGAAATAGCAGTGAGAAAAGTAAGGCAATCTTAACTATCTTTTAGATGATTTCCACAATATTTGTGTATTTCTGTGTATTATTAATAAGAAATAAGGTTTACATTTAGGTACCTACTTTTATTTCATTTAATAATTTAGTACATTCTTTAAAAGGATCAAAATTATTAATTACTGGGCAGATCAGGCAAATTTTAATATATACAGGTCCCTCTAATTGAATGAAAGAAAGTACAATTTTATGTTAAAGTTCCTTTTTTCTTTTTCTGTATTTGTTTAAAAAGAAATTAGATTTTTGGTTTCTTAAACTTACATTATCAACTTTTTAAGCTCGACATACTGTAAACACATAATATTTAACAGATACTAAACATTTTTAACCACTGTTATTCTGTCTCATGAATGTTTGTTATTAGTGAAAAGTATATGCCTAAAAAGCAGTTATAAACAATTTTACTTTTTAATGTACAACCAGAATCTTAGGATTAGATTAAACTCATTTACAGTATCTTGCCCTTCTTTTATCACAAAATTGGTGCTAAGTACATGAAACTATCATACAATGTTTGAAATTTATTTTAAAAAATCGTGTTTTTATTTATTTACAAAGATTTTTGGTAAAAATACAAAACTCACAAAAATATCGACCATTTAAATAGAAGGCTGTAAAGTGGCGCCATCTATTCTTTCCATATTATATCAGACGATATAAAATCCAATATTACACAATAATTTTAAATATTCTATGGTAGTATCGTTTAATAACCAACAATTTTGAACAAAAAATAATGGAAACAGTGAATGCTTGAATTTGACATTTGATGATGTCAACTTTATAGATAGTAACAAAGAATTATGGAAGTCCGGCTCTGACCTACTATTCATTGTGCAAACTCCGCGGGGCCAATCCCCCTATTCCCGCTGCCCTGCACGCCTGGACAATTTTGTTCTACACGTTGGTTCTACAGTATTGGGCTTCCATACACCTTTAAACTTCCTTGACGAACATACATATATGTAGATATGGACGAATACACACAAGCTGCTTAAAATATATTTTTGTGTGTGGGTGGTTTTTAAAGGTTGAAATTTCACGATAAATAATTAAATAAATAAATATTTTTTTATATTCAGTAAAAACGATTTTAATTTATAAATGCAAAAATGAAATGATTGAAGCTGCTAAAAAATATTTTTTTCATTGATCTGAAGATAATTGGTTGTTTTTAAGGGTTGAAAATTTGCAGTAAATCAATAAATTATATTATAACCAGAACAAATTTTTAGTGCAATATTAATGCGCAATTTAATATTTCAGGAAGACAAAAACATTTTCATGATTTTTTGACTTAAGGGATGATCCTGGAAAATTGATGAAAAGCATATGTCATGCTTTCAAATGTTAAAGGATACATATTCTACTCAACTAAATAAGATTTTCACCGATTAAATGTTTTAATTTGCATTTATTTTAATTGTTTGCAAAAGGGGTGGGTTTAACCCCTAGAATGCAAGAAGAGCAAGTTGAGCACATCACTTTTGAAATTAAGGGTAAAATAGACTTGATTCCAAATTTTTATAAAAATCGATGGAGGTTCAAAGAATTCGGAGGTTATAAGCATATTTTTACCCTTCGTGACTGTATAATACATACTACCATCAGAACAGATTAATATGTGATTTATGACACTACGTCAAAAATTTTAAAAAAATCTGTCAAAATTTCTTTAATTCCGTACAAAAAAAAATTAAATTAATTTAATTTTGATTTTTATTTTAGTAAATTTTTAGATTACCAAATTTTATTTTAAAAACGGTGGTGGACTTGCCACCGAAACATTGTTTGATTTCTTTAATTGCTAAAGGTTTTTTAGTTGCTTTTAGGTGATCTTCAAATTAGTAAGGGTCAATCAATTCAGTGTAGACCCAGAATCTATATTCTGGGACCAAGAGCGAAGCGGTTGCATCTGGAGAGTACCCAAAAAAGTTTTATTTGACATAAGTAAAAATGTTGTGAAAAGACTTAAAATATTTTTTGTACTACTTAAGAAGCTGCAGTCCCAAAGCATTTATACACGAACCACCCCTTAAATTAGGGGATAAATTTTAAATTACCCTATATAAATTCACACGTTCAAGATCAACAAGTTATTTTTCTTATTTTAAAATATTGCTTAAGTGTTTGTTTTTTTATTTCGATAATTCCAAAAATAAAAACATTGATAAAACATTATAACCAAATTAATGGTCTCACATGAGTTTAAACACAAAAAGTCGTTAACATATAAATCACCCGAGCATTACACTTAAAATTTACGACTCCTTGTGTCTATTATTTTTCTCCTAACTAGCCAATACCCGTAATTACGTTTTTATGACTAAGACCAGTGCGTTCATTATCTAAGCGCCTGATATGGATAAATAATATTCACCGATAGCATTCATTTACCTTTTTCAATAACTATAACTGGTTTATATTTTTATGGGTTCTGTTAATGGCTAACTATTTTTAAGTTATATGTAAATCATTATCATAATCAACAAAGAAAATACTTTTAAAATATATCAAAATTCATAGAACTAATAAGGATCAAGCCTTATTTGTCAAAAAACATAAATTCGAGCATAAATTGTTGTACAAGGTGGCAGGCATGTTTTTGTTGGAGACCCTTTAGAAAAATTTATACAGTCAAAGCTCTTTATTAGCGCTTCCATCATTCGCGTTTTTACTATTCGCGGATTAAAAAATGCGACCCAATTCCTATATTTGCGACTAAAGATTTCTTTATTCGCGGATCTAATCTGTACATCGGTACATACATATTGATAAAAAGGATTCGAGGTATCCAACCGAATATCCTTTGTAAACGCGTCGTCAAATGGACTAATAGCCGAAATTGCGAATGGAATAGAACGTGATGGGTTCTAACAGATAGAATCAAGTGACATTCAGAAAGATTGCTTGAATCGCAAAATAAAAACTTGACTGAAACAGACTTGAAGGAAATGTTAAATTTATAGCCCATTGAAGAAGAGGCTTCAACAAGCACACGAAACGTGACATTTAATTTTAAAAATCTTAGTGAAGGTTTAAGAATGGCAAATTAGCTTTGTGGTGTCTTTATGAAAATTGATCCATCTATGGATCGAAGTCTTATTTTTAAGAGGCAAATTGCTAATGCCCCTGTTGAATATCAGTTTGAATTAAAGGAGCTTTTAAAAACTGCCAAGCAAGAAAAAATTACAAAATTCTTTAAACCATTGCCTTAGCCTGAAAATAATAACTAATCAATATGGTCAAAAACTTTAATTAAATTCATTTTCTTATATACTTGTCTTTTATTTTGTCACCTAGGAACGTATCCTCTATAATACCATATAAATTACCATTCCATATTCACGGTTTCTGTATTCGCGGCATATTTGAAACTACTCTGAATAAAGGCTTTATTGTATATCAAAAATTTAGTTTCTTCATGAGTTTTTGTAAGTTTTAAGTTTCTCTGAGGACCTCAATTTAGAGCAGAAAAACCCTATATATATATATATATATATATATATATATATATATATATATATATATATATATATATATATATATATATATAATATATATATATATATATATATATATATATATATATATATATATATAATAATTATAGTCTTCATTGCATACCTAATCACCATGAAAAGGAATTTCACTTGACCAGTCTGATTTAGAAAATTCCCTAAAGTTGGTCATTTTTTATATAGGAAATTTTTAAATTATAAGTACCCTTGTTGTTCCAAACAAAATTGGTACGAAGGTATTACTTTATTGTATACTTATTACCATGCAAAAGGAATTTTGTTTAAACAGCTGACTATAGAAATCACCCCCTAAAGTTAAGTCATATTTTACATAGGGAAATTTTTAAAATTATAAATACCATTAAAAAACTTCCCAACAAAAATTGGCTCGAAGATCTGAAAGTGAAATTCATTTTTCTGTTTTGTCTGCAAAAGTACCTTCATATCAATTTTTGTTGTGGAACTACTTTTTTAAGGGTACTTTTTAATTACTTTAAAATTTTCTCCTATAAAGTAAGCTGCAACTTTGGGGGTTATTTTTATAGTCAGACGTATTGCAAATGAAATTCGTTTTACATGGTGATTAAGTATGAAATAAGGTACCCCCGTACCAATTTTTGTCGTGGAACAACTTTTTTAAGGGAACTTCATTTTTTTTTTAAATTTTTCCGTTATAAGTAACGGCTGCAAGTATAGGGGTTGATTTTCTATAGTCAGACAGGTCGCAAGTAAAATTTCTTTTGCATGGGGATTAAGTCTGCAATGAGGTACCTTTATAACAATTTTTGTTTTGGAACAACTTTTCTAATTATAAAGTACATTATTTTAAAATTTTCCCCTATGTAAGTAATGGCTGCAACTTTAGGGGTTGATTTTCTATAGTCAGACGGGTTGCAAGTAAAATTCTCTTTGTATGGGGATTAAGTCTGCAATGAGGTACCTTCATACCAATTTTTGTTGTGGAACAACTTTAAGCGTACTTTAAAATGTTTTAAAAAATTTTCTCCTATATAAGTAGTGGGGGTAATTTTTTATAGTCAGAGTCAAGTTAAACACTTTAGTTTTTTTTTCTACGATTAATTGCGTCAAGAATGGCGCAATAACAGCAATTAATGGTTAGAAATACTTTGGAGATAAAAAATACCTTTAGACTTTTACTTAGGTTTTGAAAATCTAATAAAGCTACTGATTAATTCTTGTCAAAAATAAACAAAAACATTTTATTTATTTCGTAAAGTATATTGGGTGGAAATTTTTTTATAAATGAATTTTTTAAAGTTTCAAACACATTTAAAAACCACCATCTTGATGACCAAATATGAAACGCCCTCTATTTTGAAAGTTGACCGTTATTAGACATATTTTTAAAGGTTTTTTTTTTAATTAAAAAGTGTTTTATCGACTGTCAAAGTTTGTCTGCACAAAACCTGGTGCAGCCTTTATTTTATGGCAAAAGTTAAAAACGCTACGTTCAATTGTTTTTTTTATTGTAAGCTATATTCCAGCTAGTCTATTAGCTAAATTAAGTCTGCTTTAACTTTGTTATTGTTTTAGCTACAATGGTAGTTAATTTAGCAAACTCTGATAGATTTTTTTAGATAATTAATATTAACTATTAGAGTTATGCTTAATTAACCACCATTGTAGCTAACAATCACATACTTAATTTGACACAGCCGAATTCCCTTGTAATTTTGAACGGGTAGCAAGTGTTAAGCACCTAATGACTAATGAGAGTTAAGAAAGTATTTATATTAATACCTTGAAATATTTACACTCGATTTAATAAACATTTAAAAAACCCGAAAGATAACACTTCCTTTATATCGATAAAATTAGATGTCCGTTATTAATTTTAATCTTTATTTGTTTACCTAGAATAAAAGTGTTTACAAAATTTTATCGAGTAAAAGTATTTTCCCAAAATATAATACGGTTCAAAGTTCCCACGTGGTTCTAGTAAAGGTAATATATTTTTGAATGATACATATTATTCAAGTGTTTACAAATCAATAACAATAATATAAGACATAGTTTGTATAAATTGTCAAAATGTATTTAATTAATACAAATCTAAATGTAAATCTAAATACTCTAAAATTAATTACTTGTTACAATTTTTTTTTTCTATAAATGTATTATTAATATTTATTTCTATGTTAAATAATTAAAATGTAAAGTAATAACGACAGCTTCAGACAACCTTTCTATTCAAAAAAATTTCTTAAGATAAGTTCATTGTTTAAACGTTAATCACGTAAAATTCA
Organism: Listronotus oregonensis; assembly: GCA_019359885.1. Lineage (NCBI taxonomy): Eukaryota > Metazoa > Arthropoda > Insecta > Coleoptera > Curculionidae > Listronotus > Listronotus oregonensis. The sequence goes on from JAHBCN010002237.1 coordinate 94,689, forward strand.
TAACAAAGTCTTAACGGGTTTAGCTAAACAACATAAACTCAAAGACTTTACAAATTATTGTTATTATTAATTTATTAGAACACACATGTATTTTGAAAAATTTGCATGCTTTTGTATGTTAAAACCAGCATTTTTTTTACGTTATAATCTGCATGACCTGTAAGAAATATGAATATACATTTCGAAAATATGTACTGATCTAAAAGTGTAAATAACATCAGTTTATTTACACTTTTTTTTAGAACATAAAAAATAATATATATTTTTGTCAACAATTTGAAAAATACACAATACAACATTTTCAAAAAACGTGATTCTGTCGACCAACGAACCAACAGCTGTAAATTAGAAAACTGCTTCCTAGGATGGTAAAAACTAGAATGTTTTAGTGAAAATTCCACTCATGTATAAATAATCCCATTAAAAAACAAAAAATCGTAGTTTGCTATCGGCTAAAAAGGAAGCAACAGAAATGCAACTGGATAAAAAAATGGGATAAATTTCGACTAGGTACGTTACCATGGTAACAATTGCAATTTATTTGTTAAAGCGTCCGGTACCTCAGATTGAAAGGTTACGTTGTCAGAAGTAGTTTTTATCATGTCCCGATTCGAAAATACCTGCGACGCAGATATAAAGAGAAATAGAAAACTGTATTCCCAAAAATACAAATAAAAGTCAATCATCAATTTGGAACTAATTTGGCACATTTTGATGTAGACAGAAAGCAACCGATTGAAGTTTTGGCAAACATACTGATGGATTGGGGGTTACAATGTGAAAAACAAAAATGGGGAAGATTATAAGGAGTATGTTGTTAAAACCATGTGGAATTTAACGGCAAAATGTTACAAAATTTGTATTTTGAAAGGTTTAAAACTTTAAAGTTATTTTTAATCCTTTCACTGACTCTGCCATCAAAAAAGCCCGCGAAGCTCGCAATTCTGAACGAAAAAGGTTGCAAAATGACTTGGCAAAGCGTAAGGAAAGTTCCGTTGCACTACACGGAAAAAAGAATATACTAAATTTA
>JAHBCN010002237.1:95735-122464 GCA_019359885.1 Listronotus oregonensis
TTTTTTTTTTAAAAATTAAAAAAAAAAACACTGAAAAAAAATTAAAACCAAATTAATGGTCTCACATGAGTTTTAATACAAAAAGTCGTTAACATATAAATCACCCGAGCATTACACTTAAAATTTACGACTCCGTGTGTTTTTCTTCTAACTAGCCAATACCTGTAATTACGTTTTTATGACTAAGACCAGTGTGTTCATTATCTAAGCGCCTGATATGGATAAATAATATTTACCGATAGCATTCATTTACCTTTTTCAATAATACACCATAACTAGTTTTTATTTTTATGAGATCCGGTTAATGGCTTACTATTTTATAAGTTACAGGTAAATCATTATCCTAATAAACAAAGAAAATACTTTTAAAATATATCAAAATTCATAGAACTAATAAAGATCAAGCTTTATCTGTCAAAAAACATAAATTGTTGTACGAGGTGGTAGGCATGTTTTTGTTAGAGACCCTTTAGAAAAATGTATACAGTCAAAGCTCTTTATTCGCGCTTCCATCATTCACGTTTTTACTATTCGCGGATTAAAAAATGCGACCCAATTCCTATATTCGAGACTAAAGATTTCTTCATTCGCGGATCTAATCTGTACATCAGTACATACATATTAATAAAAAGGATTCGAATATGTAGGTATCCAACCGAATATCCTTTGTAAACGCGTCGTCAAATGGACTTAAAGCCGAAATTGCGAATGAAATAGAACGAGATGAGTTCTAACAGATTCAAGTGACATTCAGAAGTTGCTTGAATCGCTAGGTGAAGATTGGACTGAAACCGATTTGGAGGAAATGTTAAGTTCACAACCCATTGAAGAAGAGGCTTCAACAAGCACGGGAAACGTGACATTTAATTTTAAAAATCTTAGTGAAGGTTTAAGAATGGCAAATTAGCTTTGTGGTGTCTTTATGAAAATTGATCCATCTATGGATCGAAGTCTCATTTTTAAGAGGCAAATTGCTAATGCCACTGTTGAATATCAGTTTGAATTGAAGGAGCTGTTAAAAACTGCCAAGCAAGAAAAAATTACAAAATTCTTTAAACCATTGCCTAAGCCTAAAAATAAGAATTAATCAATATGATCAAAAACTTTAATTAAATTCTTTTTTTTTATATACTTGTCTTTTATTTTGTCACCTAGGAACGTATCCTCTATAATCCCATATAAATTACCATTCCATATTCACGGTTTCTGTATTCGCGGCATATTTACGAAACATATACCCCGCGAAAAAAGAGCTTTTATTGTATATCAAAAATTTATTTTTTTCATGATTTTTTGTAAGCTTTAAGTTTCTCTTATAAATATTTGTATAAAAAAAACTGATTATCTTCGCGAATTTTTAATTAAAAACTGTACTAAATAAAAATAGGGTTTAAAAAGTAAAACCAAAGTGAAAATAGCAGCCATTTTACGCACCCAAAAAAGTGAATTTAAAATTTTTAACAGCCAATATGTGAAGTTACAACCTTTTTTTTTGATTTCTCCCTTTTATTTCTTAGTCCCCTTAAAAAAAAGTTGTTCCCAACAAAAATTGGTAAAAGGTACTTCATTGCATACCTAACAATGCAAAAGGAATTTCACTTGCGACCAGTCTGATTATAGAAAATTACCCCCTAAAATTGGTCATTTTTTATATGGATTTTTTTTAAATTATAAAATACCCTTAAAAAAGTTGTTCCACAACAAAAATTGGTACGAAGGTATATACTTCATTGTATACCTAATTACCATGCAAAAGGAATTTTGCTTGCAAACAGTCTGACTATAGAAAATCACCCCCTAAAGTTACAGTCATATTTTATATAGGGAAATTTTTTTAAAAATTATAAAGTACGATTAAAAAAGTTGTTCCACAACAAAAATTGGCACGAAGGTACGAAAGTAAAATTCATTTTTCATGGTGATTAAGTCTGCAATAGGGTACCTTCATACCAATTTTTGTTGTGGAACTACTTTTTTAAGGGTACTTTATAATTATTTTAAAATTTTCTCCTATATAAGTAATGGCTGCAACTTTAGGGGGTTATTTTCTATAGTCAGACGGATTGCAAATGAAATTCCGTTTACATGGTGATTAAGTATGCAATAAGGTACCTTCGTACCAATTTTTGTCGTGGAACAACTTTTTTAAGGGTACTTCATTTTTTTTCCCGATATAACTAACGGCTGCAACTATAGGGGTTGATTTTCTATAGTCAGACAGGTCGCAGGTAAAATTCCTTTTGCATAGGGATTAAGTCTGCAATGAGGTACCTTTACACCAATTTTTGTTTTGGAACAACTTTTCTAATTATAAAGTAAATTATTTTAAAATTTTCTCCTATGTAAGTAATGGCTGCAACTTTAGGGGTTGATTTTCTATAGTCAGACGGGTCGCAAGTAAAATTCTCTTTGCATGAGGATTAAGTCTGCAATGAGGTACCTTCATACCAATTTTTGTTGTGGAACAACTTTAAGGGTACTTTAAAAATTTATAAAATTTTCTCCTATATAAATATTGGCTGCAACTTTAGGGGGTAATTTTTTATGGTCAGACGGGTCGCAAGTGAAATTCCTTTTGCATGGTGATTAAGAATGCAATAAGATACCTTCGTACCAATTTTTGTTGTGGAACAATTTTTTTAGGGTACTAAGAAATAAACAGGTGGAAATTATAAAAGGCTGTCAAATTTGGCTGCCAACTTCACATTTTGGCTGCGTAAAAAAGCTGCTAACTTCACTTTTTGGCTGCGTAAAATGGTTGCTAATTTCACTCCGGTAAAAGTAAATGGAAATATGTTACTTTTAATATATCAAAACTGTGAATCGGTGGATTAGTTGCCGAGATACAAGCTGTTAAAGTTGACAAGCCTTCATGGCGAATATATAAACAATAACAAATATTCACTTTTTGCACATGGTTTATATAAAATTATTGTTCTATTTTTATTTACATCTTACTAATAAAATAAATTCAAAACAAAAAAATGTTTCAATAAAACGCAATACATTAACAATTGTATCATTGTTCCCAATAATATTTTTGATGGCATTTTATCCGAACCCTGTGAATTTCATGAAGATAAAACAAGGTTACCTTATTTACATAAAAAACTAGAAAACTTAAACCACTAATATAGTTAGACGTGGTTAATCGTTTTTCTGGTAACTAATGTCGTCGTAAGTTAGAGGAGTCTGACAAATTAATAAACTATGCATAAGTTATAGGGTATGAAATTGTTGTTAATGTTTTATCTTTTTTATTTTTATTTCTTTTTATTTCAAGTTAACCTTTAAGCATTAAAGGCAGCCTTGCCCCTTGGCAGTGCGAATAAGTGTGCAAGACAACAAAGAAGACTAGGTGTTTAACCTTCCTCTCTCGCGCGCTTGTTCTAATTGATTGGCGGGGAGAAAAATATACCGCGTTCTGAGTGCTGATTGATCTTTATTTTTGTCTTTCGTTTACTTATGATAAAAATTTAATTCGAAAAAATTTAACTGATTTAAACAATATCCACACAATATCTAAATAAATAACCACAAAACAAAAACTTTGTTCAAGGATTTTATCTTTTGAGCAAACCTACTAAAGGCAGCCTAATCGCCATAAGTCTACAGCCTTTTTCAGGTTGTAGACTTACAGCGCCAAGCTACAGGTATATGCTCGAAGGTTTTGTTTTTCAAAACTGTCAAGTTAACCACTTTAGTTTTTTTTTTCTACGATTAATAGTTTTTGAAAATCTAATAAAGCCGCGACTGATTAATTCTTGTCAAAAATAAACAAAAACATTTTATTTATTTCGTAAAGTATATTGGGTGGAAAATTTTTTATAGATAAAATTTTTAAAGTTTCAAACGCATTTAAAAACTACCATCTTGATGACCAAATATGAAACGCCCTCTATTTTGAAAGTTAACCGTTATTAGACATATTTCTAAAGGTTTTTTTTTTAATTAAAAAGTGTTTTATCGACTGTCAAAGTTTGTCTGCAAAAACCTGGTCCAACCTTTATTTTATGGCAAAAGTTTAAAACGCTACGTTCAGTTGTTTTTTTTTATTGTTTAAGCTATATTCTAGCTAGTCTATTAGCTAAATTAAGTCTGCTCTAACTTTTTTATTGTTTTAGCTACAATGGTAGTTAATTTAGCAAACTCTGATAGATTTTTTTAGCTAATTAATATTAACTATTAGAGTTTGCTTAATTAACCACCATTGTAGCTAACAATCACAGACTTAATTTGACACAGCCGAATTCCCTTGTAATTTTGAACCGGCAGCAAGTGTTAAGCACCTAATAACTAATGAGAGTTAAGAAAGTATATAGGTTTGTTCCACACAAATAAACATTCATGCAGTGATTAAATTGGACGCATTTTAATCACTGCGCATGCGATCTTCGGTACGGTAACGGTTTCTGGCGCTGTTGGAACAAACCTATTCGAATATTCGATTTGATAAACATTTAAAAAACCCGAAAGATAACACTTCCTTTATACCGATAAAATTAGATGTCCGTTATTAATTTTAATCTTTATTTGTTTACCTAGAATAAAAGTGTTTTCAAAATTTTATCGAGTAAAAGTATTTTCCCAAAATATAATACGGTTCAAAGTTCCCACGTGGTTCTAGTAAAGGTAATATATTTTTGAATGATACATATATTATTCAAGTGTTTACAAATCAATAACAATAATATAAGACATAATTTGTATAAATTGTCAAAATGTATTTAATTAATGCAAATCTAAATGTAAATCTAAATACTCTAAAATGAATTACTTGTTACTATTTTTTTTTTCTATAAATGTATTATTAGTATTTATTTCTATGTTAAATAATTTAAATGTAAATTAACGCATTTAACAACCTTTCTATTCAAAATTTTTCTTAAGATAACTTCAATGTTTAAACGTTAATCACGTAAAATTCATAACAGTCTTAGCGGGTTTAGCTAAACAACATAAACTCAAAGACTTTACAAATTATTGTTATTATTAATTTATTAGGGCACACATGTATTTTGAAAAATTTGCATGCTTTTGTATGTTAAAATCAGCATTTTTTTACGTTATAATCTGCATGACCTGTAAGAAATATGAATATACATTTCGAAAATATGTACCTAAGGTCCAAATAACATCAGTTTATTCACACTTTTTTTAGAACCTAAAAAATAATATATAATTTGTCAACAATTTAAAAAATATATCGCTTGGAGCCTATACAACATTTTAAAAAAAGGGGTTTTTTTGTCGACCAACGAACCAACAGCTGTAGAAAACTGCTTCCTAGGATGGTAAAAACTCCTTTCGTCTGAGTAAAAACTAGAATGTTTTAGTGAAATTCCACTCATGTATAAATAATCCCATTAGAAAACACAAAAATCGTAGTTGGCTATCGGCTAAAAAGGAAGCAACAGAAATGCAACTGGATAAAAAAATGGGATAAATTTCTACTAGGTACGTTACCATGGTAACAATTGCAATTTATTTGTTAAAGCGTCCGGTACCTGAAATTGAAAGGTTACGTTGTCAAAAGTAGTTTTAATCATGCCGTGGCAACTTTAATTACCGTAACAGTTTACTAAAAATAGTAAAAATTATTTTTTTATACGACTGCTTTAGAAAATGGGGTTTTGCACACGCTAAACAAGCTTTGAAAATTGTATTTTGCGCACAATGTGTGCAAGGAAAATATGTTTTTTGCACACGGTTCTGTCTTTCAATATGATTTATTTTGTCATTTACGTTTGACATAGCGTGTGAAAACTTTTTTACATGGCATATGAAAAATTTTCACACAGTCCTGTCAAAAGATAAAAGATTAAAAATAATAAAAATCCATATTAATCCTTATTTTCTGCAGTCGAGAAAAATATCGGGGCAACACGTTTGAAACTGATTTTGTGTACCTCGTATGACTTGTACACTCGCCTACGGCTCGTTTCACAAAACCCCATACTCGTGTGCAAAGAGTCTTTAAAACTTGTTGCACAATATACTATTTCCTAAACTCACCAAAGGGGTCAACAAAATTTGCAAATTATCACAAATGCCTGTTGCGTCACTCGATGACATTTTTGATTTTAAATTTTGAGTATCCTGGATTTATATTGGGTTTAGTGTTCGTTTTTTATTTGAATTCCAGCGTTTTTTTTGTACTTTTTAATTAATTGTGATTTTTTTTCGCCATGGTTTTTAAACTGCTGTGTTAATGGCTGTAAGTTATAATAAGGATGCTCAAATGCATATTTTTTCAATAGATCAAGGGGTAAGTAAAAAATATCCTAGCATTCATGCCTGTGCTAATAAATATTTAATTTTTGTTAAAATAATTGGCCTAAAATGCCCAGTATTTATCCCAAACTTATTTTCGTTTTCCACATAAATTTTCTTCTTGACTGAGGGTTGTAGTAGAAAACTGAAAAAGTAAAATTTTGTTTTAGCTGTATGATATTTGGGTTAATGCAATTAGTCGAGAAGACCTAAAGGTGAAGCCTATGGAAAAAGTCCGAAAGTCATACCGTATTTGTACTATTCATTTTAGTCCAGAAACTCGGTATGTTGGTGAAACCAGAAATAAATCTATTTTAAAGCAGGATGCAATTTCGTCTTTGTTTCCTAGTACTTCTTGCAGGAAAAGAGGTGGGTTTAATTAATTCTTAGAATTTTATTACCTAATTGTAATCTACCTTTTGATGTTTGCATAATATTATTGTAGAATAAATCATAATAATCATTAGTGTTTATAAAAATTTATAAAATAAAAAAATAACAATTGTTTTTTTTGTTGTTTTTATTAATTAAAAATAAAATTATAAAAACGAAAATTTTGAAGAACCCGAAACATTTTTAGTCGGTGTTATTTCCTAAACCCGCCAGGTGGCGTTGGCCGCAATGATCAAATATAAGGTTAAAAGTTTCCTATCTATTCCCATAATAGTAATTCTTTATTTATGGTTTTTATTATGTACCGATTCGGAAATACCTGAGACGCAGAGATAGAAAGAGAAATAGAAAATTGTATTCCTAAAAATACCAATAAAAGTCAATCATCAATTTGGAACCAATTTGGCACATTTTGATGTAGACAGAACCGATTGAAGATTTGGCAAACACACTGATGGAGTGGGGGTTACAATACGAAAAAGAAAAATGGGGAAGATTATAATGAATTCAACGACAAAAATGTTACAAATTTTGTATTTTAAAAAGTTTAAAGTTATTTTTAATCCTTTCACTGACTCTGCCTTCAAAAAAGCCCGTGAAGCTCGCAATTCTAAACAAAATAGGTTGCAAAATGATTTGGCAAAGGGTAAGGAAAGTCCCGTTGCACTAACCAAAAGTGAAATAGATAATATGGCATTAGCATGGGATGAAAATATTCCGATAGGCCTGTTAAAGAAATTTTTTGGCACTGTCTCGAAAGTTGCCTCCTCTCCGATTTTGACCAAATTTGGGATACAGGGTTTTTTTGGGGCGCTGATTACGAATCTGAAAAAATATTTTTTTAGTAACGTTTCGGTTTCAAGATATTTGTTACCAAAGTTGAAAATCAAACTAACTTTATTTTCACTATATTCTGCCTTCTTTTTGTACACAATTCTTGATTTTTACACTAAAATGGTACACAATATTTTATAAACACCTTTTAAAACCTTGTATTTTTATTTATTTTACACCTTTTTTCCATTAAATTCCGAACTTTCAAGTTCAAAGGCAGCAGCCATATTTGCTTATAAAATAACTAGTGTATACATGGTTGCGGCCACGTTGGGACATGTGAAAATGGATGTTTGCAATTAGATGCAAAAAAGGTGTAAAATAAATATAAAAACAATTTTTTAAAAGGTGTTTATAAATTTTGTGTGCTAATGTAGTGTAAATATCAAGAATTCTGTGCAAAAGGAAGGAGGAATAGTGCAAATAAGGTTAGTTATTTTCAACTTTGATGATGAATATCTAAAAAACGAAACGTTGCCGGAAAAATATTTTTTCAAATTCGGAATCAGCGCTCCAAAAAACCCCCGTGTACCAAATTTGGTCAAAATCGGAGAGGAGGCAACTTTCGAGACAATTACCAATTTTTTCCATATTGTCGTATACGAACTGGCTTGGCGTGGAGGTGGAGCAGCAAACTGTAAGGTGCACTATTTTAAAGAAGAAAAATTTAATAATGGGAGGTTAATTGGCCGCATCGAATACAACAAAGTGTTTTCTAAAACATGCCAAGGTGGCTCAAAAAAGTGTTGCGATAACAAATGGCTAATTAAAACCAGAGAAAAACCTGATATATGCCCAGTAAGGATATTTTATAAAATTTTATCTCACAGACAAATCATATTTCAACTTACAGATTTTTTTAACACGTAATTCATTTTAGAAAGATGATACCTTAAAAGGTTGGTACAAGAATGTTCCTATAGGAATCAACGAAATTCTTAAGTGGACAAAAATGTCAGCTGAAAAAATTTGTCTGGACGTCCAAAACAAAAAAATTACTAATCATTTCGATCGCTGCAACACAGTGTCAAATTTAGCTAAAGCGGGTGTTAGTGAATAAGAGCTAGGTAATTAAGATAACTAGGCATTCCTCATCAAGTTCCATAAAACCTTATTTACAACTTAACAGTGATCATCATCAAAATCTTGTAACAAACCTTCGAGGTAGATCTTTGGATATTGAATCAACCATGCTTCCAACATCAACCACTCATTTAAATTCAGCATTACAAACATATGTACGAGAAGTTGAAACTGCATCAGTAATAGAGTCAACCGCAAAAGGGAAATTATTCACAGTAATTATATTTTCAATAATTGTTCATTTTAGAAATAATTTTGTTATTAATGTTTAGTGTTTTGTTTTTCTGTTGTATTTTAAAATAAAATTTTGAGTTCAGTTCATTTAAATCTTTTATTCATGGAATTGTCTTACCAAATACCATTCGAGCTCAGATTTTGAGCCTAATATTTTTTTTGCTTCTTTTTTCATACTTAAATCTGAGCTTTTATGGTATTACCACCGATTACGTTTGGTTTTAATGGGTGAAACGCATAAATTCGATTAATGCCCAACCTGATTTTTTAACATTCTGTTTGAATGGTCCCACTAAATATTTTTTAAATACCAACAATTCGTTACTTAAAATGAAGTAAAAGTATTGCTAATACCCATAGGCGTGCCCAGGGTAAGGCTGGTGTGGGTGCCGTGGTAATAAGAATAATAATAATAATTAGAATAATAATAATAATAATGAAGTGAATAAAACCGGATACGATACATTTCATACATTTGGAGGATTTTAATTTTTAAATCGAACCTTATCAAACAATAATTTTCAAATTTTAAATACAGTAATCTTTTTCAGACTAGTGGGGGTGCCACGGCACCCACTGTGCGCACGCCTATGCTAATACCATTGGTTAAAAAAGCAGTAAAGCATTCCATTTTGAAAACAAAAGACCATAGAGGCAAACGCATTTGCCTCCATGGGTCAATAATTTAGAAAAATACATTTGTTAGCTTTACTTGTGTAAAAAATACAACAACTAGAAGTGTTAGGCATGAATATAAAGCTTTAGATTGAAAAATTATAAAAAATAACTGTCTACTATTACATCTGCAGGCAGCAGGTTCGACAGTCTGTACAATCTAGGACGAAAGGAACAAAGTGGGCAACTCGGATCCTCTCGAAAAGGTATAAATGATGATGCCTAGAGTTGTGGAAGATGCCATTCCACAGACATTGGAATAATATTTTAAAGAAGATCTGATATTTGCGGTGCCTACAGATATGGGAACAATATTCCAAAGCGAGTCTTATTTGGGATACATACTAAGAATATAAATTAGAAGGGGAGAATTACTTTCTGACTCGAGAGGAATTTGAGCTTTTTTGATGCTGCTGTGGCTATGGATTTAATAGGTTTATGCTTATTAAGGTTATTCTCGAAAGTAACGCTCACAAGGCTAAATGACTTTGTTCTGCAGAATTTTGCCGCAGATAAGTAAAGGATGAATATGGGCAGACTTTTTTAGCGACAGCGAACATTATTTGACCATGATTTTTCAGATTTCGGGGTCCAAGTCCCACAACCAAAAATCTGCTACCTCTCTTATCTCGGAGCGAATTTAAAAACGTAGTATATGACGATCCACTTCACTGTTTAAATATATCGTCATCAAAATCTCGAAGTGACGTAACTAAATTTTTTCAATTTTACAGGAGAGCGTTTTAAAGATTTTTAAGATTTTTGACTTATTCTAGAAAAAAAGTATGTTCAATGTTTGGGAATAACTTCACATAAGTGCAGTCTATTTAAATGTAAATGATAAGTGTTACATTTGTTTTTTCTATGTCTTTAAGTTTACAACAAAATAAGATACGTCCATTTGTAAAATTGAAAAATAAAATGCCATATGAGTTATGTCCGCATTATATAAACGCATAAGTAAAAAAAAAGACTAAAATTTTGAACTAAAGGGGTTTATTTCCAAAAATGGTCGGTCGTCTTATAAGACAAGTACAATATAGCCAATTAGGAAAAATTAAATTGCAATGCTGTAGCTTTCGAGAAAATAAAAATTTCAAAGAAAAAAAATTATAAAATGATAATTAACTCTCCAGATAAATATAGTTTATTCGTGGGAAAGGTTTATATATGAACTACTGGTGTTTCCCCTTTACACAATGACCTAAAATCGCTGTACTTTTCTTTACTTATTTTTTTGGTTCCTTGTTTAAAACTTCAAGAGAAAGATATTTTATATTAAACATTTGCTGCTTTAATGTAAAAGTTTTGTCAGCATCTTGGAGATGGCTAATTTTGTAGAATATTGTCAGTGGCTCACGCTTTTTGACTTTAAGTTCCATAACGTCATGCCATTTTATGGCCTTCCCTTGATCAGATGTTCTTATAGTCAAATTTTTTTTTTTAAATCTAAAAAGTCGCTGTGCTAAAGGTTATGTTCGATATAAGTTTGCTTAGGCCCTGCAAGGCGAATTATTGGGTACTATTGTGCAGGTATCAAAATGACACCTGTTCTAGACAAAGCAGTGGAAATAGCACTGTGGACAGAGTCCCCTTCATTTTGTCCATAGAATAACTCAAAAAGGTATATTGAGATTTCTTCCATGTTCGACATTGTTGCTATAACATATAAAAGCATCGTGGCAGTCACAGAGTTTTTATTTTGGCCACTGTATCCACCTGCAAACAAGGCTACTGATTTAATATGTTTAGAGTCGTAAATTTGCAGCATCTTGAATACACAGAAACTTATTTCAGATTCACCCTGTGCTATCCAGTTCACTCCAAACAAACCAGTGATATCGTACAAGGTGAAGGTGTAATTTGCTAAAAGTTTTTTTTAAACAGTTTTTTTGACTGTGGTAGGTATATAACCTGTTGCAGATCAAAACTTGCACAAACAATTCCACTGCTTGCGTTCAGTGCAGTCTGTTTCATATCTTTTTTTATTTCGCTTATTATTTTTCTCGGCGCAATGCTGGTCGTACCTACCTCTAAGCTTTTCTTTCACAGCATTATCACCCTTTGTGTAAGACATACACAGTAATCACTGATTCTTTTTGGATCTGTGAAATGAAAGATTCAGCGATCTAAACACTCTGCGATAAAGGTTAATTGAAGGTTTGACTTCATTGGGATTCAGTTTTGCAATACACATTGAATACATTTTGAAAACTGTTACTTCTCAATAAAGATATTCCTTTCTGAAACTGTTTATTTACCTTTATTGATAACTTCACGAAATGGCTTAACTCAGTGATGTGAAAGAGATTTGCTTTTTTACAATTTTACGAAGTGACCTAACTTGAGTTACGTTTCTTCGTGAAATTTTGTTTTTGCACATTTTTAGATAAGTCGGAATTTATGTTTTCAATATCTTGAAAACTATTAAAAATTAGGTTATGCAACTTCGTGACATTGTAGAGCAATCTTTTTTACCTAGTAAAATGGACCTAACTCAATTTTCGATTTTTTTGAGATACGTCACTTCGTGATTTTGACGATGATATTTTTTATGAAATAATTTTTAGCGAATTGTGGTGGCTATTTAAGGTTTTATAAGTTTCGATCACTGTTTTTTTTTTAATTGTTTTTGACTGTATTAGTTTTACCTCATTAATAATATGTTACATCTGCTAGTATATGACTAATAATCTTTCTTAATTGCTTTTTTTATCAGTTGCTTAATTATTTACTTTTTGGACACATTCCTCCTCGGTCGTTATTGGATTTCCTTCCGGTACGATGTTAAAAGTTCATTATTTCTAGAGGTATTATTTATCAGATGCAACGTACATTTTAAATTAGTTAATAATCGTCGAAGTTAAATATACATTTTAAATAGAATTCGCATACGAACATCAGTAAAACCATTCACGTGGTTTATTCGTGGTATTTAATGCTCAGTAAAATCAATTGTATTGTTATGCGGTCGACATTAAAATTATTTTTTCTGTGGGTAAAATTTAAATTTAAAACAATCGACATTACCTGAATTATGTCAAGAAATTTTTGTTACAGTTAAAAAAGTTATTTTCTGTCATCTCGTGATTAAAGATAGGTCCTTTCCAAATAAATAAAAAAATATATAATAAATAGGGATAGAACGATATCACTTTTTGTTGTCGATACGATATATCGGCCGATACCGATATACCGATATATCGTATCGGCAAACATAATTGCGCCTTCTATTTATTTATACACGACCCAAGGAAAAGCCGGGGAAGTTCCGTTTTATAATTCCGTTGCAAGGAAAAGTTTGTAATTGGTAGTGAGTGACATTTCGTATTTCGGGGAAGCCCCAAACTTTGCTGGTGTAGGTACATTAAAGAACGAACTTTTAACAAGTTTAGAGAGAAGACTTGGTGATATGTTATTTTAACGAGATGTATGTTGTCACATTCTTAGACCCTAGATTTAAAATGCATTTTTCCCCAAAAGATACTAAATAACAAACATTATCTTGTATTAAAAATATAATAAAAATGAAATATACAGTAGCTGAAGTGGATTCAGAATCTTCAGATAATGAAGATATTATATTGCTAAGCGATTTACACAATAAGCAAAATACATTTTGGGAAACTTTTGACAGCATTGCCTCTACTTCGGCTTCCGAGACCAGTACTACAAAATGCATGAAGCAAGGATGGGAAAATGAAATAATATTACATTTGGCATCTTCAACTCTATTTAAAGCCAAATCTTTTTTCGAGTGGTGGAAGGCAGAAAAAAAGAAATTTCCCAGTTTGTACAACGCAGCGTCAGTCTACCTTTCAGCACCTGCTACCAGTGTGTCAAGTGAACAACTTTTTAGTGAATTAGGTAATATTTACGAGCCTAAAAGAAATAAATTAAATGCAGATAGGGGTGAAATGTTTTTGCATTATAATATCAAAAAAATAAATTTTAAGTATTAGATATATACTGTATTTAGTACCTGCTACCTGCTACATAAGGTATATTTGTTAGTAGTGTAAGGATTTGTTTTACTTTTTTAGTAAAAATGTTACCTTTAGAATTAAAACTTTTATTTTGTTTAATAAAGTATTTCATTTATTAATTATTTTCATTATATTTATGCACTGAAAAGGTAATTTTTTTTGCCGTTATATCGGCAATTAGCTTGCCGATACGATACGCGATAATCGGCAACAATTGCCGATATGCCGATATACCGATACCAATATCGGTATCGTTCTATCCCTAATAATAAATATAAACAAGTCTTTATTGGCAAAAAATACATTTGCCCAAAAGGCGAAGATTAGATTAAGGCTACTCTAACTCTTAACCCCTACATTAAACCTAAAAGAAATCAAAAAAGGAAAAAAAAACATTTATATAATCTGAAAACATCGGTTGTCATAAGTCAGAAGGTGAATTGCTCTACGCAATAGTTATTATATCAGAGCTACAATAATGATTGCTCTTCCAATAATAAAATTTTAACTCTTTTCTTAAATTCGAAAAGGGAAGAACCAAAGAAACTTCTATAAGAATTATAATGCCTAACTGCGTTGTATGTGTAGCTACGCTCGAACAGAGCTTTGAATGCTGAGGCGTAGTGAGAGTATTGTGCCTTATGTTACGCCCATGAAGAGCATTTCTTAGTATTAACTTTTCATATAAGTATGTGGGACTTTCTTGCTTAAGTAAACGATATAAAAATGACAGAAAATGTAGTTTATACAAATGAACAATATGATCCCAACCACAGGTTATATATCGAATTTAGGCAAACTACCGAAAATTTAATGGTACTAAGCGCGGTAATGATTGGTTTTAAATCGCAGGACTTGGCTATAACTCTCACAAGACTTTGACATAAATTATATGAATAATACATCATAACCAAAGCTAACCGTCCCCGCCCAAATGCAGTGATAAATACCAATTTCTTTTGGTTATAACTGGTTAAACATCTAAGGAGGCATCCATTAATTACGTGAGGTGTTTTTCTTTCAATTTTGATTCCTCTCTAGCCTTTGGTATGATTTGGTAAGATGTCGCCTGAGACCCCCTTTTCCTTTACGTGAGATTAACTTTATAATTGTTAAATAATTACATTTATTAACATGTATTTTGCTACTTTGATAATAAAAATATTTATTAGCCATGAACATTTTTTGGGCACACAATGGGACACTAAAAAAAATTAAAAAATTAATTATTTCTTTCATTTTCCATAATAATAATGTATAATATATATTCTTTGAATTAAAAAGTTGATTTTTCAATGACCTCCCGCTCTCTTTAGATGAGATTTTGATGGAATCTTTTCTTCCCATTTTGAGCTCACGTAATTAAAGGATGTGTCCTAAATTTGATTACAGTCTGGGTATACACTTTTTACAAACACTCAGGTATGGCTATGTAGTTAACGGCGCGGCGCTCGGATTAGATATCCGCTCAAATGCTCAATATTTGCAGCTGTTTAAGAGGAGCTTACAATCAGTGTGCTGCATTAGGCTAAAAAATATTTTTTGTAATACTCTAATTTTTAGAATGTTGTTCTGTAAAACTTAAATTATCTGTTATTATTTTTTACAAGGCTTCAGCTTAGTAAAACGGTGTCTAGGCACTTTTCTTAATTATTTAAATTCTTGTTTTGTTTATCCGGACTTTCCCAATTATTCGAAATAGTTCAAACAACCTCCATACAGAAAGATATTATGATTACATCACGCATATGTATTACGAATATTTTAAGCTGACAAAGCATAAATGTATATAGTTTGTACGTAGCCAGGGTCTGGAAAAACCCGAGCTTAATCCTATTTTTTTGGAAAGTCTCATTAGTTACCTAATAAAAAAATGTATGATTGATTTGCAAACGCATTGTTACGAACATTTTTTTTTTAATCTGGGTTGTTTGGCCTTACATACTTTGTGTTTTGGCCACATTTACGAACGATGTTCTCATAAAATATAAATAGTTATATGGTAGCACTTCTAGAAAATGAAGGTTCTAGTATTTTATAGGACGCAATATAAAGATTATTCAAGAAATGTTTAGAAGCAATTGCATAGGTATATAAGAGAAGTGATAGAGTTAAGATCGGAAAGAATTGTAACATTGTAAAGTTTGTTCAGTGTAAGACAATGTAAAGTGTTTTTAAGTTTTACAGTGTTTAAATAGTCCGCCTCACGTAAGGAAAGTTAGTAAATCGTAACAGTATTAATCTCTCCCTTAAAATATTTACGGCGCAATTTAGTAAATTTAAAAAATATTATGGTTGGGCACTTTCTAGACTATAAAGTTGAGATGGTATGAACACACCTAAATGTGGGGCAATTTATATTTTTGCATATGGATTTCGATTTATCTCTTGAAAAAATTTCTTAGCAATCATAGTGAACATTTTGTGATAAAAAAAAGTAATAGATAAAGAGATAAAAGACATTTAACGGATATTTAGTAAAATTTACAAGTAGGGGACACTGGGGTAATAAGGTTAAAAATTTCGGTGGTTTGATTTTGGTAAGATATTATTAAAAAAATATATGTGATACTAGATTTTTTGTTGCAGAAGCTACATGCTGAATTCTTCCTTTGTAGGAAGAAAGGACATATATGAAAACATCATTTTAATTTAAAGAGAAAAACGCAAGTTCTTATTACCACATATAAATATTCTTATTATTCCCACTGGGGTAATAAGAACTTGCCTGTGTTAATCTCGTATTTATGCAGTCCTGGCATAATAAGAACTTTTTCTCAAATGTTCCTATTACCCAGAGAAAAAAAAAGTTTAATCGGACAATCGGTTTAGGGGATGGATCACTTAATTGTTAGTTGTTGCGGTTTTTCAATGGATTATATTTAATAATTTGTTAAGCAAAAATTAAGATATCCGAACTGCTACCATTGTCACTAATATTAGAATTAATAATATAATTTTTTTTTTTCAAAAATTCACCAAAAAAAAAGTTAGAGAAGTTTAAAATTTCATATTTTATTATCGAAGTCTTTAAACAATTTTGTTTTTTTTTCAGAGAAACAGGTAAATAAGGAAAAGAAACATTTTAATATGTTATTTAAAAAAAAAAATAGATAGAATAGTTTCTGTACATTTTTAACTAGGAGGAAAAGAATAAACAACACATAAAAATTGTGATCTATAGCAAAAAACAAAATGTTTTACATTATGCACCTAAAATCTTGTAGCCATACCCTTATGGCCGAATTATGTTTCTTGGGTCTTTTGAAAACATTGCTTAAATAAACTACGAATTATTCTGATAACACCTAGAATAGCCTTACACACACACACAGTTTGTCTTGAGTGAATAAAACTATTCAAACAAGAGATATAGGGGACGGTTCTTATTACCCCAAGTTCCTATTACCCCAGTATCCCCTACGTATTTGTGTGTGAATTAGTGACTTAAAGTGCTATTTTTACTATCCGGTGATTAAATTTTAATGTAATTTTAAATAAACCTTACACGCATATTGTCTGAGAAATGTATATTAAAAGTTTCGTGATTTAAACCAAGGTAATAGTATGATTAAATCTCATCATACTTTTATCTTACGTTTTAGAAAATAAAAAAAAATAATTTTAGCACTTAACTGCAAAGGTGGAAGTAATGAATGTAAATATTATTTTTTTATTACGAAATACTATATTTTGAGTAATTATAATACTTCTTTTAATCTACGTGGTTTAGATTCCACGAGGAACTTTATGTCTGAATGACAGTATCCAAGGGGTATTGGGAAGGGGGGAGGGGAATTCGCGTTTAATTATATATTGAGGTTATAGTACCGCATTGTCTAAAAGTTGCCGTAAAATGCAATATAACTAACTTTGTTAACGGGTCTAGGAAAAAACTGTTTTAATATCCAAAAAAACCGCACCTACGTTTCCTGGTACTTAAATAGGCTTTATACAAGCCTTTCTAAGTTGTCTTGAAGAAAAAAAATAACTTAGGCACAGAGGGCGACAAAAATTATGTCTGCACTGTGTCTAACTTGTTTATTATTACAGACATGAGGTCGGTTAAATAGACATAAGGCATATTAACAAAAAACAAAGAGAGTAAAGGAATATGTTTAATGTCATCCATCACTATATATTTTCTAGCAGCCCGTATGCACTTTTTGTACAACAATGAAACCAATTTCACTTTCAAAAGCTATGTAGGTTCTGACAGGAAGAAGATACTGAGGAACACTTATGGTGCCACTGCCTATGTCGTCTGCGGTTTGCAAAGCTCATTGGGGACAAACCCAAAGCAGAAAGAATTGGGTTGGTGGAGTATGATTAAAAAAACCGGCTTGGACAGCAAACTTTAAGCATATGGAGGATGCACAAGGAGCCTGTGCAGGTTGCAGTGGTAGAGGATATAACCTAATCTAGGTTGTTTTATAAAATATTAAAACATGTATTATTTTTTTCTAATGTTTCACACAACATATAGAGCATTCTCAAGGTACTTGGAATTGTGTTTCTTGGTATTAAAATTTAAACACTTAAAAAAATTAAATAAAAATTGCCCTTCTTAATTTATTTAACCACTTTACAAAATGATAAACAAAAGTAAAGTTTTTTTTCTAACATGAACAAAATGAGGTGATTATTATGTAAAACTTACCGAAAACGCCAAAAATGGCATTAGCTTATTTTTATCAACCATCGTTTTTTTGCTATAAAACTCTGGTTCCTAGAAAAATATGACGATACATGTATTTTATTATTATCCAAAAATTGCCTCAAAATGAATTTGTTCGGAAAGAAAAACAAATGGTTTTTGTTTTCATGACATTCTCGATAAAAACGCTGCGTTGTTTATCTGACAGCTTAAAATAGGAAAGAATACGAGTAATCGTATCGGCATAAATAAACTTATACAATAGATAGTAGGCATATTATATCTACTTAACAGTGTATAGGCAGAGAGAATGTCAAATTTATATTTCGTTACATAAATAATACCAATTACCAACCAGACACCTGAAAATTTGGCTTATAGAAAGAGGCCAATTCTATTAGAAACTTAAAAGCAAACAATAGCAGGTGTCATTTAAATTTTAGATTTTCAATATGTGTTGAGAATTACTAAAGATAAGTTTTCACCAGTTTCTTTACTTTTTTATGCTCTTTTTATTGAGCCTATAATAATACCATTGTATCTAAATTTTTTTAAAAACCGAGACTTTGACATAAATCAGTCTCTAGGGATAAAACCAAAAAATAAATTAATTATACCAATATTTTATCTTAAGCCCTGGTAAACGCTCTTTCAAACAAAACCTGGTTTATTAAAATCGGTTAAGCCAAAAAAAAGTAATTTATTTTTTTTCAAATGTACATTCGCTCCTCTCCCTTCATATATTTGATAGGTTAAGGAAAAACGCTTCAAGAGAAAAGTTTCCTAATTTTACATAGTTTGTGAGAAAACTATCAACGACATAAGTGATATGGCACATTTTTAAATAATCCGTGTTTTCAATTTTGTTCTTAGTTTTACGCCCTCTAGCGGTGGAATAAGAAACTTAAAAAATATTTCCAGCATTTTCTCGAGGCTGGTGTTACTATAAATATTTTTTTTCCGAAAGCTATGCGATGAGGGGTTTTCGAGATATCGCCGGAGGACGACCCTATCAGGACACCCTGTATATCTATCAGTAGAGTCGATTTAACCATTAGGCGGAATATACCGTAGCCTAAAGCCTGTGTTGTGTTGCTGAGACCCATATTCCATAAAAAGACTAGTCTCTCAACAAACTGTCAAAGAAAAAAACGCATATGCCATAATCCATAGTTAAGTGTAAAAATGTATTTTGTTACTAAGACTTAGCTTATGTTACTGATTGTATTTTAGTAAACGTAAGAAAAAATGGCTTTAATAACACTAAATATATAATAAGATTTTGTTTCATTAACAAAAAATAACTTAAGGACGATTTAAAAAAACTAAAGATTTGTTTGCGTTGTTTATCTAGTGCAGTCATTTGCAGATGGGTTAATAAAAACACTTATTACAAAGTATTGTATCGATGAACGTCCCTATTGATGTATAATTTATTTTCTCGAATAAATAAAAATATTACTGTTTTTAAAGTACAGCCCGAACTAACAGGGTGTACAGCAATATCAAGAGCAATATAGTATATAAAGATATTTTTAACTCTTCCAAACTTTGCAAAACTTGTATTTTATTCTCGATTCTGTTTAGTTAAAACACGAACATACTGTGATTAAAATAATTGCATAATACTGGTAATCCCTAGCCTAGGGTAATTCCAGAAAATTAACAAAAACAATTATTTGTTATGTAGGTTTTAGAAAACTGCTGATGTATGCCAAAAAATCAACAAGGTAATGTCGGCTATGCCAATATGCTGAGTATCAAAATAATTTGCTCATCATGCTGCTTTCATATTTTGTATACTATGTAATACATTTGGAGCTTTTAATAAGGCATAATCACAAAATGTAGAACATTAAGACAATCCTCAATTAAATCTGAGAGTGTTTAAGAGTCCATTCGCGCCGCGAAAATTGGATCCAATTTGGGGTTAGGGGCATAATGTTTTTCTCAAAAACGGTATAAGTTATCGATAATTTTCAAAAACTATATAAGAGCCAACACTTAAATCTAGGTTTCTGCTGTAATGGTTTTTTAAATTTGGATTTAGTTTTTAATATTTCCTTGAGTGAAAGTCACCCTAAAGTCGGTTATGTTTAGATACTATTTTCTCTTAACTCGACTCATATTTCAAAAATCCGTTACAGCAGAGGCATAGATAATTTCCTTACCTTTAAAATGGTGTATAATTTATGTCATTTAAGTGAAAAATAGTTACTGAAAACGTTATCTCCTGTAGGCTTGCAATCGGAAACAAAATCGCATCGATACACCGAATTTGGAAGAACCTAAATAAAATATAATATTTTTAATGCGGCTATACGAAAATTGTGGTAGTGGGAGTTTTTTAGTCTCCTCCCACCGTCTCCGCGTCCATCGCCCGACCCCTAAGGTGTAGCATAAATGCACTCTTAATACATTTTTACTTTTACAACACTCTCACGGTATAGAATTAGCTCTTATCTTAAAAAAAATTAGACAGCAGGTGGTTAAAAGAGATAAAAGTGGACCACTGATTACCTCTAAAAAGTTAACTGTTCTTAGGGGTGTGCCTCAGGGCTCGATCGTGTGCTCTCTGTTTTATATCTTGTAAGTGAATGACTTGAGCCAAATATTAATGAACAAAATGTTGTATTACATGCTAATAATACTTCCATAATTAGTAGTATAATTTAATTTTTTTCAAACAAGTTTATTAATTCATATATAACATCAGAAATTAAAAAACTTTCCATCTTCTTCCAATAAATATACCAATCAAGGGAGTTCACTCGTAAAACGGTTTTTCTTAGAAATTAAATGAAATTGAAATATAGGGTTAATTAAAGTGTCTTATCTAATTGAAAAAAAAAACAAAAAATTTTATAGTCTGAGAAGTGAGTTATTAACAATTAAAATGTGCATAATTAACATTGTTGATATCTGTCATGTATGAAAGTCATGCATTCATTTCAGAATATCTCGAAAAGTTTACTAGGACTGTTTGTTATTATGAAATAGTGTACACTATTTTACTCTTTTTTTATGTAATCGCTCTTATGCAAGGTGTATTTTAGGACTAGGTGGCTCCAAAAAGTGTAAAATAATGTAAGATATAATAAGAATAACGAACAGACCTCATGTGTTGTGTGTACAGTCTCCTACAAAAACAATATTTTCAAGCATTGAGAACCTCTAACTTTTGGTAAATTGTGTCCGCCTGCAAGGGATTAAATTATTGGAAATGGAATGAAAACACTGCAATGCGAAAATTCCATATCACCGATGACGGCCAAATCTCAGCTCCATTTCTTGGACTAATAAGTTTCCTGTAACTTTTAATTTGATAAAATGCTACCAAATACTATCTTCTTTTTTCCTGCCGTGATAATCTTAACAATATACTTTGTGAAGAGCATGAACGTCCAGAGCAAAATAAAATTAGGTTTCTACGGGCTTGCTAGACGTCTAATCCTGCTATCGGTAAGGCTTTTTGTTCTCTCTTGGTCAGATTTTTAACAAATGCTACGTCCTTTCGTCTTTAGTTTTATTTTTTTATTATTTTAATACACAAATTCCAATATCAATGTTAAAAATAAAATTAAACAAAAATTAATTTTAAAAAATCTGTGCATATTTAATGTTTCGGTATTTATATAGAAGTGGAGCTCCACTGTTTTTTGGCCACAAAAAAATAAAAAATGAAGATATTTACATTTTTTTAATCTTTTACTTGTAATCGAATTTATAAAAAGTTTGAAACTTTAAAAACAATGACTTCATAAAGAGTTTTTCATTTGAAAAGTCAAAAATCAATTTTTTGGCTTTTGACTAAAGATTTAAAGGTTATGCATTAATTTCATAATATTTCTATTTTTTTTTCTTTTTGTGCATAAAAAATGGAGTAACTTTTTCATTTTTTTTTAATCAAAAAAATTGACATTTTTGAAAAAAAATTGTTCTGGTTAATTTTTTCTAAGTACTCGTCATCGGATTTAAAAATTTTGAAATTTTTGAATATATTGGAAAAGGTAAAAATTAAGTTATCTAAAAGTTTTCTAAAAAAAGCGTTAATCTTTTGATGCGCAACAAGAAAAAAAATAAATATTGCGAAATATTATCGGATGAGCCTCAAATTTGCCGTCAAAAGTAAAAATTTTGAATTTTTGAATTTTCAATTGCAAGAATCATTATAAATCGGTTGTTTTTTAATCATTAAATATTTTTTTATTATAAATCCAATAAAGAGTAGAATAAAATATTAAAAAATTCTCCAATACTTATGTCAATTTTTCGATTTTGAATGGCCAAAAAACACATCTATATAATTACCAATTTTTCCTTAAAAATTTAAAAATCACATTTTTTATAAGCTCTGTTATCACTTCCTTCCTGCTTTTTAATTTAAATTATTTTTTTAAGGTGATCTGATACCCATATCTCGATCTAACTAGTATGCAAACTTAGAAAAATACTAATTTAAATTTCATATGAGTTCTATAAACAATTTACATGTGGAAACAAAAATATTTGATTATTTTTAGATAAGCATTAAAATAAAAAAAAGTTATTTGAAATTTTGGCTGCCATGTTTAACGTACCAAGAAAAGTTGAAAGAATACTATATTACTCCTAACTACCTAGGTACATATCCGTTAATTAGGCATATAGGTTTCTAAATAGTTAAATATACAGGGTGTAATTTAATTGATTTCTAAAAATGCAGGATGTGATTCTTCAACTCATTTTAGGACTAAAAAAAGTCCATATAAACAGATATGCGCAAGGAGCTCATTTTTAAGATACAGGGTGTTGAAGTTTTTTTTTTTTTAAATAGGGTTTTTATTAATTTCCCAAATACTCTTTTGCCGAGTTTGTTGAAACTTGGCAGTGTTATTTTTAGTAACAAGGGGTTAATTTATCCTTAATTAAATTAAAATTATTAAATCCAGTGACGTGCTGGGAGACACCTTAGCAAATATTATTGGCAAAAAAATTGTATGCCACTGACTTTTTTCCCATTTTGATATTTTTCTTGGATTAAGCGACTAAAAAAATACAACTTTTTTATCGCTTGACCCTTTTTTGTATCTTGCTTTGTTTTCGAGAAAAAAATCGTTTTATTGCATGTCCCTAGATCGCACAAAAAGGCATTGTCGCGATGACTATTTCCCCTTATTTTTTTACGCTACGTCACTGGCGGTTTTCGATTTGAGAAAATCCCATCCGTCTTTACGTTCTTTAAGTTTTGGGTACCTTTAATTCGATATTTCGCACCATTTAAATATTATTTAACAAATTATTTATTCGTGGGAATAACGAAATTATTTTAATTTACTGAGTAGACTGGTGCCCTATTTTGTTTTTAAAATATTACATTTGAGCGAATAAGTTACTGTCCTATTTTAACAAGTATTCATAAACGTGGTAATTTGTTAAATTGTAAAAGTTTCTTTGATCAATAACAAAAAGAAAATAAGTAAACTATGCCAAGATTTACAAATTCCAAACTAGCAGATATGCATTTTACCTACGGACTTGCTGACGGGAATGCGCTTATGGCAAGGCGGATATATCAAGAGCGGTATCCAAATCGCATCATTCTCGATGCAAGAATGTTTTCGAGAATACACAGGAGACTACATGAAACTGGGAGTCTTTGCATTGACAATAGTTCCAAAGGGGCACATCGCACGGTGAGAACACCAGAGTTAGAGGAAGCAGTTTTAAACACAATTGAGGAACATCCAAAAACAAGTACTAGGAAAATTGCGGTAACACTTAATATTTCCCATTTTCTTGTTTGGAAAATACCTCGGAAAATACTCGTTGAAAACTTACTATACCCATACCCCTAAATTTCTGCCAATGGTTTTTAGAAAATCCTTTTTTTGATAACAAAATACTCTTTACTGATGAAGCTAATTTTTCCTGCAATTCCATTCGAAATTTCCATAATAATCATTTATGGGCAGAAAAAAACCCACACGCAAATACGGAGGCACATCATCAGGAGCAGTTTTCCGTCAATGTGTGGGCTGGAATAGTTGGAGATATCCTCATAGGACCGTTCTTTCTTCCAGGACGACTGGATGGACTATCCTACCACCACTTTCTTGAGAACGGTTTGCCAATTTTGCTTGAGGATGTACCTGTTTTATTAAGGCATGAAATGTGGTTCATGCACGATGGTGCTCCTGCACATTTCAGCATTCATGCTAGGGAATTTCTAAATGAAGCGTTTACCGATCGCTGGGTAGGACGGGAAGCACCTCAATCTTGGCCTCCCAGGTCCCCCAATTTAAATAGTTTAAACTATTTTTTGTGGGGACACCTCAAGACTTTAGTTTATACTACACCGGTTCAAACTGTAGAGGAACTAAGGCAAAGAATTATAGTTTCTTGCGAAACCATAAGAAATACTCCTGGAATTTTTGAAAGGGTTCGCCAGTCCATGAGAAGGAGAATTAAATCCTGTATTCAAGCAGAAGGAGGACATTTTCAACAATTTTTGTGATAATTAAATCTGCTAATTTCTTATGTTTTATTTCTTATTTCTTTCTTTCCTCAGTTTTAAAAGTTTTTTGATAATTTGTTTGTCCATCTTTCTACATTATTTCGTTGTGATCATTGATTAAAATTAAAAGTTTACATTACATAATACTACCAACTTCATTACGTATTTCTAATTATGTTTGTTGTATTTGTATTGTAAACATGTGTTAAAATGTAAATTGTTTTTTTTTTATTTTTTTTGTGCAGACTAAAGGACATGCAATAAAATTATTTTTTTCTCGAAAATGAAGCAAGATACGAAAAAGGGTCAAGCGATAAAAAAGTTGTATTTTTAGTTGCTTAATCCAAGAAAAATATCAAAATGGGAAAAAGTCAGTGGCATACAATTTTTTTGCCAATAATATTCGCTAAGGTATCTCCCAGCACGTCACTGGATTGAATAATTTTAATCTAATTAAGATTAAATTAGCCCCTTGTTACTAAAAATAACACTGCCAAGTTTCAACAAAATCGGCAAAAGAGTATTTGAGAAATTAATAAAAACCCGATTTTTTTAAAAAACTTCAACATCCTGTATCTCAAAAATGAGCACCTTGCGCATATCTGTTCATATGGACTTTTAGTCCTAAAATGAGTTGAAGAATCACATCCTGCATTTTTAGCCATCAATTAAATTACACCCTGTATAAGGAAGCAGATATTATACATAATACCATTTTATAGGTAATTCATATCATGAAAAAATATATTAAAAGATGTTTCTTAGACATACATAATGTTTTAACTGATAAGTATAAGCCTTCCCAGCTATCTTCAGTGAAATGCTGTGTAGTTTAAAGACCTTTAAATAATAGAAACCCAAAAAATCTTTAATTCAACCCATATCATTCTCTATGACCCTCAAGAAAAAAATATACTGATATATAATTACTTTTAAACTTCAACAGGTTTATAATTTCGTAGACTCCTATAATAAGCACTTTAATAAGTACATATTTAGTTTTTTGTACACAGAAACTCAGACTACTTAATTGCCTAAGAAAATACAATTCTGGTTGACAATAACTCTACAATATAGGCATTGTAATTTTTTTATCAATATTCATGTAAATATTATTTTTAAAATAACTAACAGCTAATGCTGATTTGTTAACAACACTTTAGATAATTCTGGTGTTATTATTTTTATAACTGAGTTTAAAGAAAAAGGTTTATAATATATTTGGTTAATTAAGAATTATTCAGTTTACCAAATATTCAATTCTGGATTAAGTATTTTTTAAACTTGAACAAACCTTGTCTAATGTTTATTGGTTTTTATTATTATTATAAATAGGTATATATTTATAAAATAAAAATAAATATAAACCTATGGGATGTTGACCCCTGACCACAGAAAAACTATCAGTAAAACCTATACATAAAATATGAGCAAGTGAGTAAAACATATCTAATTTATGGTAATTTAAAAAAAATGTTATACCAAGTTATCAAAAGATACCTAAGGCATTTAAAACAAAAATTTTAAAAAAAAAATCAGTAATTGTTTTAAAACTCACCAAAAAAACAATCTATTACAAAAATTTGCAGTCTCTTCTGGACTCGGGTTATTAAACTTCTTACTTGAATCCATTTCACTACAAGTTTATCAACACTTATTGAAAAAGCTGATTTACCCTAATCAATGTCCAGATTTATAAACTACAGGAAATTCTAATAACAATTTTAAGAACACCTACTTCACAACGCAAAAACGTGACAATTTTAAATAAAACATTATTTTAAAGTTTTTGCAATCTATAAGTTAAAAATAGAAAAACACTTTCCCAGCAATGGAAAATTTGTAGCGAAAGTAAGGTTAGAAACCGCTGTTTCAAACGAAAACCAGCCGACGCCGACGACAAATCTGAAAGGAATACTGAAAAAACGAAAAAAACGTAGCGTCGGAAAATCCATGAATGCTATACTAAAACGATACCTAGAGTTGTTAACTACGATGCTCTAGAATATATGCATTTCTCTTTTCTTTACGCAAGGAATCCTATCGGATTATCTATCTTACTTTTATGGCTTTCATGCTTTCATGTTTCGGGTTTCGG